>VXCM01004319.1:0-45059 GCA_014773175.1 Lucifuga dentata
TCGTTTCTAGATATGCAAGACTAAAAAAAAAAAATGGCTGTACGAACAAGTTAACCACTCATAAACTAAATTTTATGAAATTATTTTACATATTTTATGAAACAGAAGTAATGAAAATTTACAGTAAAGAATACAATTAAAAGCATTTTCTTTTGGTCTTTTCAAAAAGTGTCTCAGAGCTCAGGGTCCGCACGGTTTTTGTTTTTTTTTCTGCTGAATTTCCAAGTCGAGCAATCAAAGACGATAAATATATAACCAACAAATTCTCCTCAATAACTTCCAAATCCACTTCCTCCCACTTTAGGAATCATGGGTGTTAAATCGGTTGTCTAAATGTTATTTCAATATTATTCCAGTTCATTCCAGAGTAAACTTTAATTCATCTGTATATGATTTTAATGTGTCATTACTCTGCATAAAGTAAAGAAGTTTGAGTTGGTGTTGGCCTAAAGGATTTGGGAGCCCCACAGGAGGTAACTGCCGACGTGTTTGCAGCTAATTCTCGTCTTTTCTGACTATAAGCTAACGACAGCTTTTATTTACACACTGCCTAAAAGAATCAGCAAGAAGCTCAAGTAAAGATCAACAAGAGGTGATAGACAGATTTGTATACGCACGCACGCACGCACGCACGCACACACACACACACACACACAGTCCTCTCTGAATATTTCTCATAACTCTTGCTTGAGCCTGAAACATGGAAGCAATATTTCTAAGAAATCATGATTAAACTGATTTGGCTGTAAAACTGGAACAGATCTTTTCCAAATAACTCTTTTTATCCCTTGATATTCAGCTTTTTTTTTTTCCCCAGAAGTATGACCTCGCAAACTTTGGGAATGTTTTGTCCAGGCACTGATCACCAACTAGAGGACTCCAGTCCAGATCCGGACCCAGAGAGGCTTTTATCTGGACCATTGAGCATTTCTAGTGATGCTAATATTAACTTATATTTTAAGGTTAAGAGAATTTTCAGCAGACACAGTGTGGTCAGCTCAGCAGGGGGCTCTATGGGTCCTCTGGCTGAAGCCTCGTGTCCAATCGCGTTAAAGGACCATACCATCCATTTTGCATGTTTGAGCCTAATATATTCAATTTTTATACACATAATTTTACTGGCAATCATTTCCCAAAAGATAAAACCGTATTTCAGTTTTCCTGATATTTTGCAAAATTCTTAATCTTTCAAAATCAAACATTCAAGCGATACACCCACCATAAAAATAGATGTTTCGCCTGCTAATAGTTATGCAGCCTTATGAAGTCACAGTCATTTACATTTTTTCGATAAACACAGGTCTTCTTTTGGGACTATATTTCCTGGTGGAGACATACATTCACTCCACGCTTTTTATTGCACTTAAACGCTAAAATTGTGTAACTACTAAAAAAAATCTGAATACACGTCTTGTTGGTGATGATGGATTACCTATCCCAAGAACGTTTCAAGTACCAACAAGTTGATTTTAATAGCGTACCAGAATGAACTGAAACCAATGGCGGTCTGGAAGGTAGGAAAAACATTAAAAATTAACTCACAGTTGCAGTAGTATGCTTTGAGAAATGATTGTCAGTAACATTATGTGTATGGAAATTGAATATATTAGGCTCACATATGCAAAATGGGTGGTATGGTCCTTTAAGACTCACCTTGCCCTGAAAATTAGCTGAGCAGACGCGCTAGCAGTCAAACGTTCAATGAAGTTTCTAGAAAAGTTTTCCGTGAAAACCGAGAGTTGAAGGATGAGTGGACATATAAATATGCTTTCATTCTTGCAGCAGCAAACGCTACAAGACCTGTGTTTGATCTGTTCCCAGACTGTGGCATCAGAAAAAGTGGCAGCATTAAATATCACTTTATTTTTATCCTCATTTTTTCTGTTTTATAGCTCAGTTTTACTTTATGCATGTTAACTTTTTATGAGAATGTACAGGATTAAAAACAAACAAAAGTTCTTTAGAGAACTGAAGAGAACTTTATTTTTAAGATAAATTTTTAGGTTATCAAATTCATGTATGAAAATATATTGGAACTAAGAAAAGCACTTTAGTTGAAAAATTTCATAAAATGTGGAAGTTGACACTTTATATTTTTTTCCATGAAGCCTTCTGAACCATAGATATGTGTCCTGTATAAACTTGAGTATAAACTGATCTCGTATATAAGCTGACTCCCTGATGTTGTTCCATCAATTAATTTGTTTAGTAAATTACCTGTTTTTCTGGGTATTGTCATAGTATTCCTCTGATTTTCTGAAAATAATCCATGTACCGGTAAACATGATATTTATTTCAGCAGCTGATTACCATAACTGACCAATCACAACAGCAGCGCTTACTGGCTGCTGCAAAATGTGCTGGATAAGATGTTTAGTCAGGAAATATCTCATTCTAAGGTATGATTTAAACTATTTTCCATGGGTAGTGGTAATGGGTAGTATTTCTACCCCTGGAAATTTCTTTCTCAGGGATCAAATTTGGATTTCTCATGTATAAACCGACCCCATGATTTACTTTGTGAAATTTGGTTAAAAAAAAACTTGGCCTATACTCGAGTATATACGGTAATATCTCATGGTTAGGGACCCCACAGGGGCAAATACCTCTGGTCCAGGATATCCTTCAGTATTCAGCTAGTGTTTGTGAATGAAGCGTAATGTCTTGTTCGTTTTCTACAGCGTCTATCTAAACACACACACACACACTAGATAAACTCAGACATTCTGGTTTATGCAGTACAGAGTTTTTTTTTTACTAACTCCGCTCTGGATTATCCTTCGGTAATGAGGTGGTAACACACACAGCAGCTAATCCGAGTCATAATCCCATAACTAAGACCTCCGTTTGACAAAGGGGAAGAGTCCAATATGGCTGCTGTTGTTGTTAAGATTTTTATAAGGAACTGGGTAAACATCACGGTTATATTCCGGCAAACGTGAAACAGTGATCAGTTAGCGAAGGCTTAACACACATGCACGCACAAACACCTGCTAACACACACAGAAGCATGTTGATTGTGTGAGGGGATAGTGGTGCACAGTGTGTATGTGTGGTTTTGTGTGTGTGGTGGAATGCCTCCAAAAAAAAAAAAAGGGAAGNAAAAAAAAAAAAAGGGAAGTAGAGTAGGTGCAAGCAACCAGATTTGAAAATGAGCAAATTAAACATCACAGGAACTTTTTTATTTATTTATTTATTTTCAGGAATTCAGGATCTTTTTACATTGATCCATTTTGATTTTTTTTTTTTTTTTACCANTTTTTTTTTTTTTTTTACCAGAGCTTTTGCTTCTGAACTTTTTTATTTTTTTACTCTCTGAGCGTTCAGGAATGCTAATTGGAGCTTGCAAGACCAAATATCTCTGATTGGTTGATTTCACTTGTTTTTGTACGCAGCAAAACAGCAGCAGCGAAGCGTCGATATTTTTTTGATGAAGCATTCAGAAGTTTGGACTCATCCAGATATGTTCATGTTTTTCATAGAAATCTATACTTAAATTTACCAAAGTTATATTAAATTGATGTAAATATATAGCAAAAAGAAAAATCAAAGATTACAGTCATCAAACTATCAAACATGTCACTTGGTCTAATTTCCATAATCTTCATCTTACTTACAGTGGGAAAGTGGGAATTGGAGCAAGAACCACATAGTTTCTACTCTGGATTGTTCCAGAAAATTTAGTTCAGAATTTTACAAATTCAGAATTTTCTGCATGTGTCTCTTGAGGTCACTCAAAGATGTTTGAAGCCAAGATTATTATAATAAGTAAAGAATGAAAGTATATCATTAGGAAATCAGCGTGTCTTTAATTTCTGTTTCTACTGGTAAATCTGTAGACAGTCTGCCTAAACACTTGGATTTATGAGGTAATTCTTCATTGTTCTTCATAGGTGATGCCCATTTATTCACAGAGAGGTCAAAGGTCAGAGGTCAGGCTCAACTTCAAGACTGCTGCCATGGAGCTGGTTGGAATTCAGTGTCTTGCTCAAGGGCATGTAAGTAGGTAAAAAGAGAAGAGCAAAGTTTTCCTGAATGTTTTTGGATGTTGTACCTTCAGTTTGGGTTTTCTCAATCAAGCGTCGGGGTTTCTGGGGTAATGTACACGTTGAGACCTATAGATCTATACATCTATAGACCTATAGATGTATAGATCTATACATCTTTACAAGTGACAAAAAAAAAGAAACACACCCTTTTTACAGCCATTAACTGTGCACAAGTGTGTCGGTGCAGCCTGATATTTGCTCTCTGTAATGCAAAGTAAACTGACTCTAACCAACGTTTCTCAAATGAGGTTTTTGAACAGTTTGTCCTCCGCTAACATGCTCACGTGCTAACGTAGACGTTATTTTGCTGCATCACAATGTGGTTTTTATGTTTAATTTTGGAGTATTTGAGATGAGAGATAGTTACACCTTGTATACATTTGCAGAAAATATTCTACTCTTTTTTTGTCATTGCTTTCTCTATCTTCTGTTTGTTACTGGAACAGTTTACGATAGGGGCTTTATTTTTTATTAATTTCTGAATTACGCATTTACATTTTTAGTGGTTTGACCGAATATATCAGCAAGCCAATATTATTGGCTGGTATTTGCTTGTCACATATGTAATGCGGATATATTAGCAGATAGAAAAATCAATTTCATTTATATTTTTCTTAATTCAAGTGAAATTGTTGTTGAATTTCTTGTTTTTTACTCAGTTATTAATTAATAGTTTCATTTCAAGGCAGTTGAACTTGTAAAGGTCATGTAGTATTATCATCTTTGTTTGTCAAAACTTTTTATAACAACCAAATTTGGTTGTTTCTGAGAAAAATAATAATAATACAGGCCAATATCATTTGCAGATTTTTTTTACTCTACATTATTATAACATTGGTATATCAGTCAGACTCTAATTTGGTCCCACATCTGGTATCAGATACAACTAGAACAATCAGAAATAACCAAGATACACACTTGATGAATGAAGCGTGTGTGTGTATGTGTGTGTGTGTGTGTGTGTGTGCGTGTGTGCGTGGGGNTGGGGGTTAGGGAGGGAGCTTCCTGTCTGCATGCGTCCTGCGGTTGAATAGAGGGAGTCTGCAGCCTGAGGCTTTACCTGACAGACCGCCGCCTGCTACCTGCATATCATTCTCTGACTGAACTCACCTATTCAAATACATGTCTGAAGGGCTGCTTGTGTGTGTGTGCATGTGTGTGTGCGCATGCGTGCAAGTGTGTTAAAACCTTCTAGAGTCTAAAGTCACTTTTGACACATTGTTTTCTGATTTTTGAAGACTTTCCTTTGTTTTGTAGAATCTTCTGGAACCAAGTAGAAAATTTACAATATTTTATAATAATAATAATATTTATATAATAATTTTATTTGAGGTTTTTTTTTTTTTCAAATATTCTTGGATTAGATTTTTTATTTTTATTTTTATTTTTATTTTTTATTTTTTTGTAGAATGAAGAACTTTCTTGAGAAATTGGTTTGGGACTCTGGAGTGTTAACACTTGGCTTTAAAAGCCATCCTGTGTCATGATTTGATTTGATCTTTGATATCTCAGTGTTTCAGGAATTAAAGTCCTAATCATACTTTTTTTTTCATCATATATATTTTGAAGCAAATTTCACACACATAATTGAACAATTTGATGAAAAAGAATCTGTTTGTCTACTGCTCATAATTCAAAGTATAGGTCTGTATTTACTGTGTGTTTACAGACATTACTAATGTGAACAAACAGCATCAGAAAACATTAATAACTCAGCAGGCATCAAATGCTAGTAAATGGTCTATTAATCAAAGATGATCATGGATTATAAGTAATTTTATAGATCTTCCATTTAAAGCCTTTCATATGGAAAAAAGAAAAAAGTTATGCGTAAATTATCTGCTACAGTTGAGAAAACACAGCGGACGTGATAATACTGTTGTGCTAATCATTAAATGGCAGTCATTTTAATTTCTTTTGTAGCTTACTTGATTAACTACTATTAGTATGGAGGCCACAGTAGAATATTTAATATTATACATTTGATTTTCAATATTCAACATATACAATATTGCATATTTAGTTAAAGTTTTGAGCACTTTTTTTGGCGAAACTTCTGAAAGCATCTGGGCTGTACTGAGACACGTTTGGAGAAGCAGCAGCTGAAATGCAAAACTAAAATCTCCAAAGTCAAGATATTGATTACAAGCTGTTACAACTACTTTTCTCATCCCTTCATATCACCATATGAACCAAAATTATCATTAAGTACACGATTAGCATATGATTATGGAGCAGTAGGTAATGTGATGTTGTTTTTTTTTTCCTTTTTTTAACTTTTGTAGTCTTATTTCATTGTTATACCTTTGTAAATTGTAAATTAACCTTTAAAACCATTTTGCACGGTTACAGTAAAATACAAAAGTCTACAAACACTGCAGATGGATGAGATGAAAGGTGTCAAATCATGAGTGAAGCCTCTCTCTCTCTCTCTCTCTCTCTGTTTGTCTTTCTGTTAGGAACTGAGGACAGATGGGTTGGTTAAACCCGTCTAACAGGGTTGCCATGCGGCGTCTGCGTATTGCGCATCCTCCTCTCTTCCATTCAGCCTTCCTTTCTTTTTGATGGTATTCAGGACCTTCACGCTTTCCCTAATATGCATCTGTTTCATGTCGTTGAAGGGCTAAATTTGTTCTTCCACCTCTAATGGGGATTTAAACTTCATCTTGCTCCTTCTGATAATTTCCCTTCACATCCTCTTTCGTGCTTAAGCTCCATTTCCTCTCATCACTCGCTTACTTTCTCTGTCTCACCCAAATGCAGATTCAACCCTGTGAGCTACAAAACAAATATTCATCCAGGAGTCAGCTGAAGCAGCATGAGTCTGACTGCTCACCGTGGAAAATAAGTAGGAGAATTTGTGTTGCAACGTTGAAGGATGCTATGTAAAAAACCATACCACTTTGCATGTTTAAGCTTAATAAATGCTATCTGCATACGTGACGCGTTAATGACAACCATTTTCCTAAACATAAAACCATATTTTAGTTTCTTTTATTTTGCCAAATCCCCTAATCTTTATAAATCAAATGATCAAGTGATACACCCACCTTAAAAATCAGTGTTTTGCCTTCTAATAGTTACACAGCCTTATGAAGTCATGTTCCTTTAAATTTTTTGATAAATGCAGGTCTTCTTTTGGGACTATATTCTCCGGTGGTGACATACATTCACTCCACGCTTTTTATTGCGCTTAAATGCTAAAATTACAAAACTTTGAAAAAAAGACCTGAATACGTTCATGATGATGGATTACCTATCCCAAGAACGTTTCAAGTATCAACATGTTGATTTTAATAGCGTACCAGAATGAACTGAAACCATGGAGGTCTGGAAGGTAAATGTAATGTAAATGTAATGGAAGGTGAATTTTTAATTCACTGTGGTATGCTTTGGGAAATGATTGTCAGTACCATTGCGTGTAGGAAAATTGAATATATTAGTATGGTCCTTTAAACATGCAAAATTGGCAGTATCATCCTTTAATACAACACAAAGCAGGATGACAGTCAAGTTTGGCTTGTTCCTGGACTTCTCATGAAGCTGACGGATGAGTAAATGATACGCAAGTGTTGATTGATATGTTTTGAGCGTAGTCTAGAAAGGTCTGTCTCAGACATGTTGCAATTATCTGTTTATTCATGCCGTTGAGTAATTTTCTTGGCTTTCGACAGTTGATATGATGTCATCTTTGATACGATATCTAGATGAGATCAAGCGGGTTCCAGCGAAAGCCTCTGTGCTGCTTGGGATGAGGTGGTAGTTAGTTGAGTAATATAACAATCACCTTTTGGTTTGGATTGTCTGGTACCTCTGGAACAATCATCCATGAATACTCACCTACTTTTTAAAAAATTTAAATTCTACCATGTTAAATTTTTAATCATTTTGCATCAGGCTTGGTAATGGCGCCACCACTTTATTCTTCAGAAATCATTATTTTTATTTATTTTTTTTCCCACCGTGAGTTGTTAACCTGGAGACATATTTACAGACACCTGAGCAGACGTGCGCTGGAAGCTGATTGGCTCTCACTTTTTTGCCTCCTTCCTTTGACTTTGCATACTTGCATGTTTGCTCTATAAGAGGGAATTTGAGTTTTAACAACCCATGCTTCCATTGTGTCCTCAGGTGAGGAGCGTGCTGGGGCAAATATAAGCCTCATCCTCTGACATTTGCTGATCTACATCATTTCCACCATGTCAATACGGTTTATCACCCGGCACATCTCAAACACACACACACAGACATGCACACACATATGTCTGGATGTTGATTGCACCACGTCAGTTCCACTTAAAACCTGACATGTCTGTTTTGGGGAATATCTTACTTGGCAGCAAAGATACTATGTTGCATAGAGTAAAAAGTGATGTGACACTGACTGAAATTCAAAAGTTCATTTACGCTGAACTTACAAAAAAAAAAAAAAAAAAAAAAAAGTCTGAGAGCGCATCACTGAAATCAAAGAGAGGATCATCGTCATTTTTAATGCAACTTAAACATAGAAAAAAACCTATCTAAATCACCACAGCAGCATGAATACCCTTTCTAAAATCTCCTCCATTATCCAACGCAACAAAAGCTATTGTTTGCCACAATGCCGAAGTCTTCCCTACGTGGAGAGACTATCCCTGTGAAAGAGCTGGCTGCTCGTATCAAATACACGCTTAACACTCCGCATGTCAAACCCTCGGTCATCGGATCCAGCGGATAAATCACTAAATCACGCCACAATAGCCGTGGACTCGGCTCATTCACGCAGGCCACATGAAAAGAGAAAAGAGAAAGAGGGAAGCCTGACTTCCACGGCTCAGGCCAGCCAGACAAAAGGCTCTGAAACAGCACCGCCTCAGGACAAAATCATATGACACTGGCGCACAGGAAATCACCCAAATTGTCCATTGTGTGGAACAACATCAAAATCCCTATGCTCTTCCAGAGGATGAAAATGAGAGAGTCAAGTTAAGGAGGATGGGAGACTGTATGTCGGCATGTTCGCGCAAAGCAGACAGATTTGAGGGAAAAGGAAGGAAGACAGGCTTATTTATTCGCTAAATCAATTTCTTACTATTGTGCAGAAGACGGAGTTACAAAGCATGGCTGCAGACAACATGTTATTTTTATGCTGAACTGACAGTTGAGTAGAAAATGTGACCGTGAGAACAGTGTACAATTTGATTGAAGTGACAGGTAAATACACACTTCATAACCATAATGGTATTTGCAAAGTAAATGAGTAGAAAGGCAAAGCTGTTGGATCCGTCCTCTAACCTGTGTTGACAAAGACATATTTATTCTTCTGATTCCTCTCAAGGGCAAAATATACCAATGATTTTTATTTTCCCTTTTCTGCAGAGAAGCATTATGTTCAGCAGTGTTGTTGTTCACAAGTGCATCATTCATATCATGTAGTAAAAGGTGTCAGTCACTAGTATTAGCTGGACTTATCACCTAGTATTTCTATTCCTGTCAGACTATTCTCATCTTTCCACTGCTTTTTTTTTTTTTTTTTTTTTTGCAATCTTTTAGTCAATTATTGTCACGTTGGCAAAAAGTTGTGATTAATAGATAATGACACATTGAAGTTTTCAGAGAGCTTTTTTAAAGAACAATTTTGCATGTTTGAGCCCAATGCAGTGCTCTCCATAATGTTTGGGACAAAGACACATTATTTATTGATTACACATCAGTACAGAGGCACATTCTCACATCCTCAGATTTTATTAAATACATTTAATAAAACATTATTACATTATTATACATTTAATATACATTATACATTTTGGTTTCATCACGTAGAAATTACAGCAGTTTTTATTCATAGTCCCCCCATTTCAGGGCAGCATAAAGTTTGGGACACAGCAATAGTACAGTATATAAATGAAAGTAGTCGTGTTTAGTACTTTGTTGCATATGCTTTGCATGCAATGAATGCTTGAAGTCTGTGACTCATAGACATCAACAAGTGCTGAGTATCTTCTTTGCTGGTGCTCTGCCAGGCATGTACTGCAGCATCTTCAGCTCATGCTTATTTCGGGGGCTAGACCCCTTAAGTTTTTTCTGCAGCATATGAAAGGGTCAATTGGGTTCAGATTGGTGACTGACGTGGCCAGTCAAGCATTGTTCATTTTTTAACTTTGAATAACTCCTGTTCCAATCCAAAAACTTCAGTCCAGTTGATTTTGGTAAGCCAAAGGTTTGGCCGATGTCTGTTACTATTTTATTCTTGTTTCTCAGCCTCATAATGGCTTCCTTGACTTTCATTGGAACAACTTTGGTCCTCATNATTCTTGTTTCTCAGCCTCATAATGGCTTCCTTGACTTTCATTGGAACAACTTTGGTCCTCATGTATCTTAATGGCAATAACAGATTCCAAAGGTTATCAAAAGCCTAGAAGAATTACTAGATACCAAAAGTTATCTTATACCTGCACTAAAGAGGCAATTGAATGCACCTGAGCAATTACAAACACCTGTAAAGCCATGTGTCCCAAACATTATGCTGCCCTGAAAGGAAGGACTGTGTATAAAAACTTCTGTAATTTCTACATGATGAAACCAAAATGTATATTTAAAAAAACCCTTTAATAATAAAATCTGAGGATGTGCACTTTAACCACATGTGAATTGTTTGATTACAAACCTAAAACTTTGGAGTGCACAGGCAAATCAATAATGTGTCTTTGTCCCAAACATTCTTGAGGGCACTATCTGCATACTTGTTACATTTACTGACAGCTATTTCCCAAAATATACTACATTTGCCATAAATTTTAGCTTTTTTTTTTTTTTTTTTTTTNTTTTTTTTTTTTTTTTTTTATACCTTCCAGACTGCCATTGGCTTCAGTTTGTTCTGGTATACACTTTAAAAAATCAACTTGTAGAGTCTTGAAGCATGCTTGAGATAAGTAATCCATCACAGCAAACACCACAGTGCCCTTCATAATGTTTGGAACAGAGACACATTATTTATTGATTTGCCTCTGCACTCCACAGTTTTAGATTTGTAATCAAACAATTGACGTGGTTGAAGTGCACATCCTCAAATTTTATTAAAGGGAATTTTTATACATTTTGGTTTCATCATGTACAAATTACAGCAGTTTTTATACACAGTCCCTCCATTTCAGGGCAGCATAATGTTTGGGACACATGGCTTCACAGGTGTTTGTAATTGCTCAGGTGTGTTTAATTGCCTCTTTAGTGCAGGTATAAGAGAGCTTTTGGTATCTAGTATTTCTTCTAGGCTTTTGATAACCTTTGGAATCTGTTATTGCCATTTATCTGCATGAGGACCAAAGTTGTTCCAATGAAAGTCAAGGAAACCAAGATCAGGCTCTGAGAAACATGAATAAAACAGTAAGAAACATCAGCCAAACTTTAAGTTTACTAAAAATCATTTGGAATCATTTGGAATGTTACTAGGAAGAAACAGAGCACTGGTGAGCTTAGTAATCACAAAGAGACTGGCGGCCAAGGAAGATCTCCACAGCTGATGATGGCAGAATTCTTACTATTATGAAGAAAAATCCTCAAAACATCTGTCTGACAGATCAGAAACACTCTTCAGGAGGCAGGTGTGGATTTGTCAATGACCACTGTCCACAGAAGACTNATCAGAAACACTCTTCAGGAGGCAGGTGTGGATTTGTCAATGACCACTGTCCACAGAAGACTTCATGAACAGAAACACAGAGGCTATGCTGTCCAATGCAAACCAGTGGTTAGCCACAGAAACAGGATGGACAGGTTACAGTTTGTCCAGAATTACTTTAAGAGCAACCAGAATTCTGGAAAAAGCTTTTGTGGACAGATGAGACCAAGATTAAGTTGTATCAGAGTGATGGCAAGAGCAGAGGAGAAAAGGAACTGTCCAAAGCATAGCAGCTGATCTGTGAAACACGGAGGTGGAGTGTTCTGGCTGGGCAGGTATGGCAGCCACAGGTACTGGCTCATTTCTCTTCACTGGTGATGTAACTGCTGATGGCAGCAGCAAAATGAATTCTGAAGTTATAGAAACATCTTATCTGCTCAAGTTCAAGCAAAATCTTCCAAACTCATTGGCCGGCACTTCATCCTACAGCAAGACAATGATCCCAAACATACCGCTAAAGCAACAAAGGAGGTTCCAAAGCTAAAAAATGAACAGTTCTTGACTGGCCAAGTCAGTCACCTGATCTGAACCCAATTGACCCTTTCATATGCTGCAGAAAAATCTTAAGGGGACTAGCCCCTGAAATAAACATGAGCATGCAATACATGCCTGGCAGAGCACCAGCAGAGAAGATACTCAGCACTTGTTGATGTTTATGAGTCGCAGACTTCAAGCAGTCATTGCATGCAAAGGATGCAACAAAGTACTAAACACAACCCAAACATTATGGAGGGCACTGTATGTCTATTAAGTTTTATTTTGAGGTAACTTTATTTAAATGGTCTAACACGGAGCTGCACGGACTATGTATGTATCCTCCAGGGAACATAGTCGCAGGAGAAGACAAATTTTACAGAAAAATTTAAAAACAACAACAAAAAAAAAAAAAAAACAACTATTCCTTCTACATTCAGACATTCATGTTAGCTACAAAACACTGAATTTTACAGTGGGTGTTTCACCTGACCATTTGACTTTGAAAGATTAGGCTATTTGGCAAAATAGCAGGAAAAATAAAATACTGTTTTATGTGTTGGAAATGGTCAGTAATGTGTATTCGGGTAGAATTTATTGGGCTTAAACATGCAAAATTGGGAGTATGGTCCTTTAAGCCTGGTTTATGCTTGGCATGGTTGTGTGCCTCCAAGATTTTATGACTTGGCATGTCTCTTTGTTCAGCAACATTTGTATGTCTGTCTCAATGTAACAGCCAGACACACCGTCTCATTTCCTGATGCTTTTGCTTGCTTAGCCTCAATAAACACAGATTTTAAGACAGTATGTTCCATATGCAGCCATGTTTGCTAACTTTTTGTAGCTTTCTCCCTTAGCTTACTACGTCTTGCTTGACAGGGTCATTTCTCTCTACTTACCCCTGTTGTTTCGTAGAATACCGCAACAGAAAATGTGTCGAGCATAAATGTCTTTCGTGCTCTTCTTCTTGCATGTGCCTCTTCCTGTGAAGGCACCCAGTCGTATATATACCAAAAGCATTAGTCAAAAGACAGCAAAAAAACATTCATTTGTTGTCAGTCAGTTTGGGAGCTACAGAAAATGGAGACTGAAAGCTGCACGTTTAGTCATATTTTCATAAAACTAGGAGTGTTTGGAGCGTAACAAATGAACAGACAGACAGTAGAGAAGTGATATATGTAGAATCTCATTGCCATTACAGGAAATTGTAACTGACGTGAGTTAAAGAGCCAAATTTAAGAATCACAGCCACCTTTCAAGCTTATGGTGGCACATGTTTGATACAGTACTGTTTGGGTGGAAAATCACTCTAAGATTCATGAATGAGAGGCGACACGGTGGCTTAAGTGGTCAGCACTGTTTCCTTGAATCTGACCTTGATGTGTGGAGTTGGCGTGTTCTTCCGTGTTTGCTTGGGTTTCCTCCGGTTTCCTCCCACCTCCAAAAACAGGGGTCAGGTGTACTGGAAACTCTAAATCGACAGCAGGCGTGATTGAGTTTGTCTGTGTGTGTGTGTGTGTGTGTGTGTGTGTGTGTGTGTGTCATGACCTGACGATCACTATCTGCTGCTCTGTCTGTCGCCTGCTGTGACCTCCAGCGAAGACAGACCTGTTGGCTTTGATCACACTGTTATTTTTGTGTTCGGCACTCGCACACACACATACACACAGAGAGAGAGAGAGAGAGAGAGAGAGAGAGAGAGAGAGAGAGAGAGCACCCTCATAAAACTTAACCGTCTTCAAGAGAAACTTCATCAGACCTCTCTCTCTCTCTCTCTCTCTCTCTCTCTCTCTCTCTCTCTGTGTGTGTGTAATTGGATCCTCTTATAGAAAATGGATGTGAGTGAAATGTTATGATCAGTCCTGCTGGTACTGAAATCCAAGAAGTGGTATATCCTGACAGAAGAGAGAGAGAGAGAGAGAGAGAGAGAGAGATGTGTGCTTGAAGGACTCAGTNTCCTGACAGAAGAGAGAGAGAGAGAGAGAGAGAGAGAGAGATGTGTGCTTGAAGGACTCAGTTATGACTGTCATTATTATCTTTGTATAATCATTCAGTGCATTTACATGCTCATTAAAAGTTGGTTATATGCAAATTTTGAACGTCACGTAACCACCAGAATTAGGCTGAAATATGCATAAATCGGAGAAAACTTGCTCCAAGTAACAGACCTAGATTACATAATTGTAAATCAACTTATTCAGGCGTGTAAACATTATAATGAGAGTCAGCCGCCTCTGCATGCATTTTCTCACCTGGCAGACTCTCCTCATACACAATTTTTACTAGTTCCCAGATAAAAACTTGTAGATATCGGCCTCAAATGTGATAAACTTGTGGACAGGAAGTGTGGGAACCAAAGTAAAATTGAAAAAGTTTTACAATTCAGACTCAGAGACGTTTGATGTAAGCAAAACATTGAAGTTTGCTTTAAGAAAAAAACAGTATTTTCTGTCCTGTGTTTTCATGGAGAATATTAAAATTATTGATTCAGTGTGTTAAATTTAATGGCACAGGGATCTTCAATTTCCTGTTCTGTGATTAGTAAATGAGAGGTTATAAAACATTAAATAGAGCAATACAAAATAGACAAAATAGGCCTAGTATCAACATACTAAGATGGAGGTGTGGTTTATAGCTCCTGTGTAAATGCAGCATGAAGCAATTTTCTGCTAGCACAATATTGCTATTAATATAAGCAGCATTTAGCACAGAATGTGTTTGTGTTTGTGTTTAGCGTGACTGAATGACATGCGATGCACCTGAATGCACCACATAAGACTACTGTCTAACCTTTTTTTTAAGTCAGTCTTATTTTCTTGGTAATGGATGCATCAGGGAGCTTACACAATAGGTTCTGAGTGGATTTGCTGGGCCTCGGGGCCGTGACGTTGTTAACATATGAAAAGCTGTGCAAACTTTACTGCAGAGATCAAAGTGACATTATAATATCAACTTATTCAGGCGTGTAAACATTATAATGAGAGTCAGCCACCTCTGCATGCATCCTACCTTCCAGACTGCCATTGATTTCAGTTCATCAGTGTGCATTTCCCATGGCAGTAGAAATAAATACACATATGCAGAATAGCCAAAATGTCCTGAAGACCCGGCCTTACCTGATGGTTTTTGATGACTGAATAACTTGCCAGTGGGCTTCCCACAGGTGTCGGCATACCTGAGCTGACATTTCCTTATTTGATCCAGCTGCACAAAAAGACTGACTAAATCCTACCCAGTACAACTCTCCACATATGAAGAAGTAAATCAATTAAACTGGGTCTTAAATGTGTTTAAACCTAATCATATTTCTTTTAATAGTATTTTTTAACCAAAGATTTGCTGAATTTTATATTACATTTGGGAAGATAAAACACAAAATTCATTTTATAGTGAATGAATCATTGATATGCTGAAGGCATTATGCTGCAGTGGGCTATTTTTGCCTGGTTTATATAGTTGCCTTTACTGCTAATGACATTCCATATACACATCACAGAAACATAATAACAATAAAGCAAATTGAAGAAGACATCTGTATCGTTAAATTTAACACCTTGAAAGACAGATTAGTTACAAACATATTGGCTTTAAAGGAACATACCGGCGATCAGGCATGTTTCAGGCCAATAAATACAAACCACTTATACTGTATGCTTATTGACAACCATTTGCCAAAACATATTACTGGAGCCATTGCAAATGTTCAGATATTACTGGAACATTTTAGATTGTTTTTCCTACCTTCCAGACTGCCATTGGTTTCAGTTCATCAGTGTGCTATTAAAATCAGCATGTAGAGATTTGAAATGCATTTGTGGTTAGTAATTCATCATAGCAAACATGACTTCTATTAAATGTTTTTGTCAAAGTAATTTTATTTAACCGATCCAACACGAAGCTGCACAGAAGATAATGTGTGTCTCCGCCAGGAAATATAGTCCCAGAAGAAGACAGCTTTTACAGAGTAATTAAAACGACTGTGCCTTCAACAGTCGTACAAAAGTGTTAGAAGGTGAAACATTGTTTTGATGAAGATTCTCAGTCATCCAAGCGGTAGATAAGTTGTAGAAAACTCAGTCAGGTCATTCAAGTTTTTTAATTCTGAAACGTTTCACCATCCATCCAAATGGCTTTGTCAGTCAGAAATGCATCATTTCTGACTGACAAAACTCTGATTTCTGATTAAAAAAACTTGAATCCAGTTGACCTGACTGAGTGTTCTACAACTTGTGTATGTAAACAAAGGTGTGTGTATCACCTGAGCATTTGATTTTGAAAGATTAGGGGATTTGTAAAAATAACAGGAAACTAAAATACAGTTTTGTGTTTTGGAAATTGGTTGTCAGTAACATAACATGTATACGGGTTGCATATATTGGGTTTAAACATGTACAGTGGCCAGTATGGTCCTTTATGCTAACTTTTCAAAAATGACATGCAGCGTTTGAGTTTTGAACAGACACATAACTAGCATATTGTCTCATTTTGATGTGGCCTAATTGACATGATGAGCTGATGTGTATTATATTGCAAAACGACTCTTCATTTTTTTTCCCTTCCTCTGATGTTGTTTTAAATTTTATTTTTTTACACCTCCCACGTCCCTTTAGGGGTTCCGTACAGGTCAGACATGAAGATGAGTGTTATTACGTTGTCATGGTAACGGCTCTGGCACTGATGTGTTTGCTTTGGCCTGAAAAACGCCCTCAGGTAGCAGACGGGAGGTTACCGTATCTTTTTATCTGGGCTAAGAAATCATTTTGACTCACCATGGCAGAACATTCTGCCAGTCAGAACTTGTAAGGATAACTTACGGTTGCAGAGGTTTGGTTTTCTCAGCCTGTTTTGTGGTTAACTGGTGGATTTTTCATCAATGATGACTATGGTGGTTCTGCTGCATATGAACCCATGTTAATAAGGCATATCTGATATATGTGCCACATGTGAACAAAAGATCTAAATTAGGGTCACGTACATCTACTGTAAGTGGTTTAAATGTAGCTTCTCTCTCTCGCTCTTTCTCTCTCCCTCTTTCTCATTCACCTCTCATTATTAACATTTATCATGCATTATTTGTTTTGTTACAGATATAAATCTTAATCAGAATACATGTGTACATGAAGCAGGCTAATGTCATGCTTTGAATTATAAAAATGTTGGACTTGGCACTGTAGACTTTAGTTTCAACCTAATGCACAATAATGTTAATTAAACTTGAAAAAAAAAGTCTCGCTCATTCATTCAGGGAATGAATCATTTGACTTTTTTTACATATTTTCCAAATCAGTCATAAACGCTTAAGTAGCATCGACTGCTTAAGCATATGACTGATTTGTAAAATATGAAAAGTAAAAATGATTCATAAATGCTTTAAGGGGTATCTGCTGCTTTCACAAACTAGTAGTAAGATCAATTATTGTTTGTACTTTTTCCATATGTGTTTATTTATTTATTTTTTTTATCAATTCTATTCACATAAATGTTCTTGTGAAGGAATACTGTGTTGCTGCTATAAACCACCTGAGGGCACTATGTTTCATTATTAGTTGAATAGGCAGGCCTGAAGAGCAAAGCCAGCAAAAGTAAATAAATATATAATATAAAATAAAATTATTACTTTTTAATTTGTAACTTTTTCCCCAAATTCCTCATCTGTATGTATATATACACTAAATGTGTATGATGAGCAAATTCTTCATTAAATTGTTCTGCAGGGACGAGCAGGCAGCCGATGTCGCTAAAATAGGCTAAAGATTAATATTGCTGAGTAATAATTGACATCATTGAATTAAAAAGCCAGCATAATCTTAATATTAGGATTTATGTTCAGTTCTGTGTATCTGTGTCATCTTTCTTTCTCCTTATTTTTCTGTGTGAGTATGTGTGTGTGTGTGTTCTCTTCCTTTGTGTATGCATTGCTGGGCTCTGCAACTTATAACAAACCTCAAGAGAAGCTTGTCAGATCTCTGAGTCATTGTAGTGTGTGTGTGTGTGTGTGTGTGTGTGTGTGTGCGTGTGCGTGGCTGAGTCTAAGGCTAAGTCATCACGTCTCATCTTCCTTATCAGTCGGTTATGTTTACGAGTTGTCTGTACAGTGGACATGATGATTGCATGGACACACACAAACACACACACACACACACACACACAGCATAGTTGTAGGTTTTTGTGTTGGAGTCCAAAGTAGTTTTGTTTAAATCTAAATTCTCCGTTTTTGATGAGATCTACGGGGGGAAACGGCGGCAGACAGCAAGACGAAGCGAGAGAGAGAAGTCGGAGGGAGGGAATCTGCTCTGACAGGACATGATTCACTGGAACAGTTACAACGTTTGGCTAAAACAACACACAAGATGGAGATGCATATCAACAAATAAGGCAAACAAATGGAACCGTTAAAGTTATCGTCAGCGTTTACGCTGTTTGATGTGGGGAGCTACGCCAGGCATGCATGGAGCGTGCACTTTTCTCACTCACGCTCCTGTGGAAAAGAAAAAAAAATAACATTAGCAAACGAGAGGAGACGGGAGGAGAGGGAGGAGCTGAGGACGAGAGAGAAGGAGGTCAAAGGAGCGCGACAAAAACAAATATCAGCAGCAGAATTCCAGATTTGGGGTTTGTTAGATGTTCTGATAGTGCTGCTGCGAAAGCATCCAAACAGAAAAAAATCTCCCTTTAGCAAAGGAGGCCTTTTGAAGTTCCTCAGGAGCGAGACCCAGAGCTTCCTCTTTGCATTAAGCCGGTTTCCCAGGGGAATTAGCAATACGTGCCTCGATCCTTGTGTGCCGATGTGTGTGTGCGGGTGCGTGTGTTTGTGTCTGTAATTCCTGCGAGCCAGACAACACTGGAAAGGTGCTGCACAGCTCCGAGCTACGCCGTTACTGGCTGCATTCTCCTCTCGTCTCTCCTCTTCTGTCTTGTTTCATCTTCTCAGGCCAACACACACAAACACGCACACAGACACGGAAAGAGCCTGACTGACATGTCAGCAACTTTAAAACAGCTTTAAAAACGTAATCCGGAACAGATGCTAATTACCTGCTAAAAAAATGTAATCAGTAACCTAATCCAACTAATGCACTTTTAAAGTAATGTAACTTGATTAATGTCTGTTACTTTTGGATTACTTCAATGCCAAAAGAAATATCAATACTTTTATATATTTTATATAGACTTTTATTTAAAGTGTATTCTGTAAAACAACAGAACAATGTAAGATAACCTTAGGAAAGAAAATGGGGACATGAAAATTAAATTCAGGCAGTAGGCCTTTGATTTCTAAATTAAATTATAGGCTTACAGAGTAGTACAGTTAACAAAGCAAAAATAAAATCTGGTCTTTTTATAAAGTAAAAACAAAATGCTCTATATTTTTTGTACATGCATTAAAAGCATCCACTGTATTTTTTTTAACAAATCAGAAGTTGACTTTGTGAAGTTTGCAGAAGGAATGGTCGTTTTAATTTCCTGGTAAAAGCCGTCTTCTCCTGGGACTATATTTCCTGGCGGAGACATACATTGTCTTCTGTGCAGCTCCNTAAAAGCCGTCTTCTCCTGGGACTATATTTCCTGGCGGAGACATACATTGTCTTCTGTGCAGCTCCATGTCTGAGCGGTTAAGTAAAGTTACTTTAAAAAAAATGTAATAGCCGCTGTGTTTGCTGATTATTGATTCTCAAATACATTTCAAGTTTCTGCAACGTACTGCAAAGAACTAATACCAACGTCAGCCTGGAAGGTAGGAAAAACAATTCTAAAATTTACCGCTACAGTAGTATGTTTTGAAAAATGGTTGGTAATAATGTAACAAGTGTGCACATTATGTGTATTGGGCTTAAACATGCGCTATCACTGGTATTACCCTTTAATTGTATTAATTGTGTTGCATTCAATAAGTAAATCATTGGTTTCATAATAATAATAATGTCAGAGAGAGAGATGCTAATTATTACAGTGTTGCTATGTCCTACAGTAGTTTCTTTTTTTGTTTAATAAATTGTCAAACTAACAACATCTCTCTGCTTCATTGAGAGCCGCTACAATAATAATTGGTAGTTGTGGTATTGAAATGCTGGCTAACGTTAGCTTTGGCTACCTGGTTTCTGTGTAGCTAGCATAGNGTTGTGGTATTGAAATGCTGGCTAACGTTAGCTTTGGCTACCTGGTTTCTGTGTAGCTAGCATAGCGGTTAGTCTTACCTGCATATGTTTCTTTAGATTAGACGTTGCGTTTTTGGATGCTGCCAGTATTTTCACAGCTGAAAGGCAGAAATTACAGTCTGATGTTATTCCATTTTTCTGCCTTACAGACAAAATAGTGAAGAAATGTGATAAAATTTCTGCAATGAAAGCATTTTTTTTTTTCCACTGGTGTCCATGGCGATGCTTGTAAACATTCACTGTGATGAAGAACGATATTGAAAGATGTATGTGCACATGCATGTGCTTGGCAGAAAATTGTTCTTGATCATTTTACAAGTGTAATCCTGATAGTAATCCCCATTTTTTATGAAATGTAATCTGATTACACTTTTTTTTCTCTGTAATACAGTTACATTTTTTTGTATCCTGATTACATAATGCCGTTACATGTATTCCTTTACTATCCAAGTCTGCCTATGTTATGGGCTGATATTTTCTTATTATTTTATGGAAATGTTTTAGCGTTCTCTACAGGATGTCACTTCTTTTCCTTATTGTTAACATTGACCTTTTCAGGAAGACGCAGTCAGTAAGTTTACACGCACTTTCAAAATTTGATTAAGGCAATAAATGATTTTTTCAAGCATCACGTAAACACCATAATTGGATTGAAATCTCCAAATCTATATAAGCTTTCTCCAAGTAACATACTTAGATTCTGCAGCGGTAAATTGATTTATTTGGGCATGTAAATCCTATGATTATTTCCTCACACGGCAGACACTCATACGCTGATTACACAGCTCATCATGTGTATTCAGCAAACTGTAGAATCACACGAATTCGGTCCATGTATACATTTTACTCTCATTTTTGCCTTCACTGCAGTACAAATGCAAAATTGGAGTATAATGTGCATGTAAACGCAAATATTAACAGGCAAATGTCAGTGGCTCTCTGTGCTTGAATTCAGCAACGCTATAAGCGTTTTAAAGATGTTTTCCCCTTTTTCACCCTTGTTTTGTTGAATTTGCCACCTCTCTGTTCTTGCCGCTGCTTGTCCCTCACTGTAGGCCATTGCATGCTATCACGTGATTCATCGCCCACCTCTTTTCACCTTCATGACTTGGGCTTCTTGGGAGTAACACATAATGTTTGAAAGAGTATGCACCCTTCATACACGCTGACTGAGTATGAGTGGCTTTTGCAGTGACAAACTCGAGATCCCTCTAACGGTTTCCCACCTGTGAGCACGATCAGCTGTGTCTATAGGAGGCATGATGGAGGTACCGCTATCCTGGCAACACCTGTGTGACCTTAGTAAAAAAAAAAAAAAAAAANAAAAAAAAAAAAAAAAACTATCTGGGTTCATACAGGAAACAAAAAGTTCAGGGGTCAAAGCAACAAAAAGTTTTTCTCTTGGTCATAATGTATTGAAACATTGAGGCCTTTTTGATTTTTCAGTCTTTAGTCAATAAATTAGGGCTTTAAAATGTTAAATTTTACCTTGTAGAATCATTTTTTGTGATTTTACTTTTGATTGAATTAGGTTTTTACTTTCCCTCTACATAATCTTTTAATGTTACATGTTTGAAATATGAACTATGAAACTATGAAATGTGTGTGCGCGTGCATGTGTGTGTGTGTGTGTGTGTGTGTGTTGTCATGCACATATGGCTGTGTCTGTGCTTGCAAACAGGACTCATGTCGTTTGTTTGCTCTGCTCTCCACATGCAGGTGCAGCAGTAAACACTATGGAGAGTCTGTCATCATTCTTGGCCTGAAGCCCAAACTCATATCTGCCTTATGATGTTATTTTTACCTGATAGCTTTCAAACTTCATCCAGCACCTGTTGGAATTTACGTACTGTATGTTTAAACATTGAACCGTAACAATGCAGGAGATAACATCCCATGTCTCTTTAACGTAAATACAATGGATCATAGCTTTTAAGGGGTGAAGTATATCACTAACAATAAAACAGCTAATGTAGCTATTTGAAGCTTTCATATCATTAAATGTTACATATGATACATCTTTCAATGTTCTTATTTTCATTTAGGACTCTACTTAGACCAAAAAACATGCTGATCCACCTCTACTCTCCCATGCTGCAGAACTGCTGTGCACACTTATAGAACAGGGCATTTTAGGTACTGTCTCTTTAATCTTTGAGGCCCCCCTCCCCAAAAGCCCGCTCTTTTATGATTGGCCGGCCACGTCAAGCCTTATCTGGAAATGCCACATGGCAAATGCTGGCCAAACACTGGATCGCTAGCTATGTGCTTGGTTGTGTCTAACAAGGTGTGTATGTGGGTAAATTCACGTATTACATGTTGATATCAAAATGTTACAGAAGTAAAGGACAAATCGGAAAGTTCAGGACGTGGATTTGTCTTGCTGGATGTATTGCTGCAGGTGTCAACCTCAAGTTCTGACACTTTGACAATGTTCAACATTTCCTCTTACGGTATCACTTAAAGTACAAAATAACAAAAAAGCAGAATGTTTTCCCCTCTAATGGCTCATCTGCAAAAGTGAAATATTGTGTAGAAGTGGAAATAATGGATCTGTCTCACTTTAACTCTCAAACAGATTCAGTTTGATTGTGGTTTGTGTTAATCTTTTCTTTGCAGCCTTTGTTGAGTATTACTGACTAGTGTTTTATTCAGTAGTTATTTCTCAAGCTTGTGAGGTTAGAACAACTACCCAGAGTGGAATAGCCATCTTGAGGTTTAGGACCAGCTGGTGTGTGTGGGTGTGTGCATGCATGTGTGTGTGTGGGTATGTTACGTGATAATCTGGTGTTATGAGATCATAAATGCAGCAATATACTCTGATCAGCCACAACATTAAAACCACTGACAGGTGAAGTGAATAACATCAAGGGGTGGGATATATTAGGGATATATTTGGTAGCAAGTCAACAATCAGTTCTTGAAGTTGATGTGTTGAAGCAGGAAAAATGTGCAGCGTAAGGATCTGAGCGACTTTGACAAGGGCCAGCTTATGATGCTAGATGACTGGGTCAGAGCGTCTCCAAAACAGCAGGTCTTGTGGGGTGTTCCTGGTATGCAGGTCAGTACCTACCAAAAGTGGTCCAAAGAAGGACAACTGGTGAACTGCAGTGACAGGGTCATGGGCGCACCAGGGTCACTGGTGCGCATGGGGAGTAAAGGCTAGCCTGTCTGGTCTGATCCCAGAAGAGCTGCTGCAGCACAAACAGCAGAAAAAATGATTGCTGCTACGATATACAGGTGTCAGAACACACAGCATGGCAACATGCTGCATAGCCGCAGACCGCTCAGAGCGCCATGCTGACCCCATCCACCACCCAAAGCTCCTACAATGGACATGTGAGCGTCAGAACTGGACCATGGANTGCTGACCCCATCCACCACCCAAAGCTCCTACAATGGACATGTGAGCGTCAGAACTGGACCATGGAATGATGGAAGAAGTTGGCCTGGTCTGATGAATCAGGTTTTCTTTGACATCATGAGGATGGCTGGGTGTGTGTGCGTGGTTTACCTGGTGAAGAGATGCACCAGGATGCACTATGGAAAGAAAGCAAACTGGCGGAGGCAGGGTGATGATCTGGGCGATGTTCTGCTAGGAAACTTTGGGTCCTGCATTCATGTGATGTTACTTTGACCCATAGCAGCTACCTAAACATTCTGCAGACCAAGTCTGATGTCATGGCCTCTTTCAGCAGATAACGCGTCCTGCTACTACATACTGTAAAAACTGTTCAGGAATGGTTTGAGGAACATGACAAAGAGTTGAAGGTGTTGACCTGGCCTCCAAATTCCCCAGATCTCAATCCAATCCAGCATCTGTGGGATGTACTGGAAAAAGAAGTCTGATCCATGGAGGCCCCACCTCACAACTTCCAGGACTTAAAGGATCTGCTGCTAACGTCTTGGTGCCAGATACCACAGGACACCTTCAGAGGTCTGAGGAGTCCATGCCTTCAGAGCTGTTTTGGCAGCAGGAGGGGAACCTACAGATATTAGGCAGGTGGTTTTAATGTTGTGGCTGATTGGTGTNTTTTGGCAGCAGGAGGGGAACCTACAGATATTAGGCAGGTGGTTTTAATGTTGTGGCTGATTGGTGTGTGTGTGTGTGTGTGTGTGTTTGTGTGTGTACTATGTTAGTGACTAGAACAAGAAGGATGGAAACTGATGGATGAAAAAGTTTAAAGTCTTAAACCAAGAAAACACCTATTAACATTACGTGTGAATGCTGCTTTATTTGTTTTGGTGTAATACTCAGTCACACATGTTCACACACGCTCACACACACGTACACACTTTCACTTACACACACTCTCTCTTTCACACACACACACACACACACACACACTCTCTCTCTCTCTCTCTCTCTCTCACGCAGAGTTCCTGTAAGTGAATCATTTCATGGAAACCCAGCCAAGCCAGTCATCTTGGTGCAGGTAGTCACACCTCACTATGATACAACCTTAAAGACTTGCCAGGTCATCGGCCTCAAATCTCTGGATACTTATTGGCTGACGAATCTCCAGCATTAAACCTCGCTGCTCCCACTTTCTCTCTCACTTCCTACCTCTGTCCAACTTCCAGACATTCTAAGCGCTACTTCCACATTAACGGAAGTACGGTTTCCATCTTCCACTGCTAATACTGTAATATCGTCTCCAGAGGAACTTCATTTCCTCCCCAGAAGAAAACACACACACACACACCAACAGACGTTCTGGGAGCCCACTAGGGGATCCCGTCTCCTTCCCCCACTTTAGCTTGTCTCCATCAGTTAGCCCCAGATTATTAAACAGGGCCAGTGGGGGCTAGTTTGTGGTCTAGTCTGGCCCTTTCTGGTCTTATAAAACTATCTGGGTTCATACAGGAAACAGAAAGTTCAGGGGTCAAAGCAACAAAAAGGTTTTCTCTTGGTCAGAACTGAAATATGAGGCCTTTTTGATCTTTCAGTCTTTAGTAATTAAATTAGGGTTTTAAAATGTTAAATTTTAGTCTGTAGAGCATTTTTGTGATTTTACTTTTTGGTTGAATTAGGTTTTTACTTTTGCTCTACATAATCTTTTAATATTACAGGATGACGAACATTGGCTTATAAAATCTGGGCATTTCTGCTGCTTTCACAGACTGAAGGTGAATGGCTTATAACGTCCAGCGTGGTAGAATTTTTGAATTTTCTATAATCAATGGAGGGACAATTCCTTTAATCTAGAAAAAAAATAGAATATGTTAGAATCTTTTTTTTTTTTTTTTTTNTTTTTTTTTTTTTTTTTTTTTTTTTTTTTTGAGATGCCTGATTTAATGCTAGAATGACTTACATTACATTACCAGTTAAATCTTTTGAAGGACAGTTTTTCTCATGAATGTGTATTACGACAAACTGAATCATTTATTAATTTACTCCCTTCATTTATTTATTTTTTTTAAGTCTTTAAAATTTGACTGAATTCTTCTCAACAATCAGATGGCGAAACGTCTCTGGGTTCTCAGAGTTGTGGGGTCCACAGGCCACACAGACGGAGGGGATTCCAGGGGGCTTTCCCTCCACTTTCCACCTCCACGGTTGAGGTGAACAGCAGACAGGACCGTGTGGGGAATATTTAAGGAAATCAAAGGAAGAGAGCAGATTGTGGGAGTAAAGGAGGGAGATCATATCATAATGAGGACAACCTGAAAAGATGAAGAATTATGATAAAGTTCCCATTCAGTCAGATTATTTGCTTGACTTCAACTATTTTGCAATTCCCACACACTCAGTAAGTGTGTGGGAATTTAAAAACAATGGAGGATTTGTGTACAGCTGCATCAGTGCTGTATGATGAAAGCTTATCTCAGCATTTAGAAGATTTTCTGGGAAAAAATTTAATATTTGTCATTTTTGGCAGACAACTTTTCAACACTTTTCTGAACCATGCCAGTTGTTTATGGAATCATGATACGATGAATTCCAGTGAATCTGAAAATGTGTTAAACTTCCCTTAAACAGTCAGCTGGTTTGGATTTATGGATGCAAAGATGGTTTAGTCCTGTTGAATCGGCCTCGACTATGATTTCCCCCTTGATATGATTGTTTAGGGCCTGTCTGAACACAGTAATCACACTTAACACACATACACACATTTGCAATGAGATGCTTTTGAGGAAGTGGTCTGATCTGACTAGAAGATCTTTGATAATAAACTTTATTACATTTTCAGTTTTTACATCGCTTTAATAAGCAAATGTGATGAATCCTTGTTTAAAATGATTATGAAAGGATCATACCGGCAATTTTGCATGTTTAAGCCCAATACATACTATCCTCATACATGTTACGTTACTGACAAACAATTTGAGGGGATACGTTTTATGTTTTGAAAAATGATTGTCAGTAACGTAAGGTGTATGTGGGTAGTATTTATTGGGTTTACACGTAAAATCACCGATATGGTCCTTCAGTGCATTCAGTGATTTTTATCTAAACTATGAACATTTAAATGCAAGGAAACTCTAGGGCCAGAACAGTGACTTTATTAATTGAAACTGAAAATAAAATTTGACATAGATAGATAGATAGATAGATAGATAGATAGATAGATAGATAGATAGATAGTAGATAGATAGTAGATAGATAGATAGATAGATAGATAGATATTGATATATATGTATTGAAACTAAAAATAAAATTTGACAAAAAAAATTGTCATTGAAAAAATGTTGAAAATAAAACAATGTATGTCTTTTATTTATTGTGTACTAACTCCACCCCCTCAATAAACTAATACGAATGTATACAGGTTGTATAAAAATAAATAACAAATAGCCAAAAAATATATATATTAAACAGTACACTAAGTAGAAACAAGTGGAAGTCGTGTAGTGTATAAAACTTTATGTGGATTTGTGCAGAGTTTAGTGTGATCAGCTAATTCAGCGGTACAGGTGATGTCATCAAGAACGCTGCTAACTCAACAGGAAATTAAGCGTTCTGCGTCCTCGCAAGTCTGGACTTCCAAGTTCAACTTGTCAAGTAGGAACTTACAAGAACTCAAGTGCATATTTGGCATACTTGGCATTGAGAAACTCCCTGTGCTACAGGTTGCATTCATGTCGGAGGCCTGAGCGGACAGACAACGGCGGGTCAAACAGGACATACTTCCTTAATATGCAAATTGTGTGTGGATTTAATGCAAATCACACTCCGTGTCCCTTCTTCCAAACCCCTCCCCCTCGATGCCAAAAGAGTGACAGTGAATTGAACCGAGAGAAGTGAAACTGAAAAAGAGAGAATCAAAATTGAAAAAACAAACAAAATAAAAAACAATATTTGTCAGTAAAAGAAAATTCTGAAAGAGAAAAAAAAATCAAAATGAAATAAAAATTTTGTTTGATGACATTGTTTTAATTTTCAACCAGCTTTTTTCAATGACAATTTTTTTTTATATCAGAGTTTATTTTCAGTTTCAATATTTTATTTTTTTTATGTCAAATTTTATTTTCAGTTTCGATTAATAAAGTCAGTATTCTGGCCCCATAGGAAACAATATCAGAATTTTTTGTGTCTGAACAAAATAATATTTGACGGAGAAGTAAGACTGAACTTAAAGGCGATATTTCGTCTATTTTCCAGTAGGTTAGGCATCGTGGATTTTGAGAAGTCAGTCAGCTCACTCCTCCCTCATGATTTGCGAAGGTTTTTAATACAGCAAGTCCTCCACTGCAACACACAAACCGAGGTAGAGTGGATAAGGCAAGCATGTCAGGGCCAAAAAAATGGCAATAGAAGTGGTGCATTATTTTGTAATTAACAATTACTAATGGGTCTTTGAATGTATCATTTTTTTTCCCCCTGTGCAGCTATTAAAGCATGTCATGAATGTTTTGCATGTGAAGCTGCATAGGCTGACAGTCACTTTCCCCCGTGGCGAGATTCCTGTGAGCTTAACTGAGCGCTGTTATTAAGTCTGTACTTGGCGTGATCAATCGACGCTGATAATATCAGTGATTCAATAGTGTTTGCATGCCTGTGTGTCAAACCAGTTTAGAGCAACTTCATCAAAATTAATTAATTTTGATCTGATTAAAAAAAAAAAAAAAAAAAANAAAAAAAAAAAAAAAAAAAAAAGTTTTGGTGTCAGTATTGGTTTTGTATCAGTTTTCCAGAAATTTGTTCAATAGGTTTTTAGTGTGAAATTAAAAAAGAAAAAATGTTATGTTTTTGAATTTTAACAAAAATATTGTGACTTGCTTGATGAAGGTTCCCCAGCTTGAAACAGACTTGGTCAACTCACCGAATCACTGGGTTGGGTTAATAGAGTCAGTCTTTCCACTGATCCATGTGTGCTTGTTCATAAACGGAAATGATATATTTTCTGTTAGTTCCATTTTTCTGTATAAATTAAAGAAATTCAATATATTTATGTGAGTTTTCTTTTACAGTACTGCTTCCCTCAAGATTAAATCTAATTCTAACATCAACTATGAAAATATCACATTTGAGATGAACTGAAAATAAAAGAAATGATCCCACAAGCCATCAGTGTTTAACAGTGTTTGGAATTGTTACCAGCATATTCGAGCTCCAGTCTTTTAAACGTAGCCTAAGCTAGTGAACATGCTAAGCGCTAAGCTAAATCAGTAGCCTGGCCTAATGTGTAGCCTGTTGTTTGTCCCAATGCATCTCACAGGGAAACGTCGTTTCACTTAACAGCCTTTTGATACACACATAAAGTATATAAAATGATTTTTTGACATCCTTTATAAAGATAAAACACAAAACACCACATACAAATGCACACTTATACATACCCACTGAACTTAATAATAATAATAAGAATAAGAATAAGAATAAGAATAAAAATAAGAATAAGAATAATAATACATATTTATAAAATGTAACATGATGGAGAATATAAATGCTAAGCTGCTTTGTATTTTAAAAAGGTGCAAAGAAGTAAAAGTATTAAACTAAATATCAAACTAAATAAAAGGTGCATAGAATTTCCAGTGACACAGCTACAGTATATGCAATAGAAACCTTTATTAACATGCTTTTTAAGGGAGGTCTGGCAATTTTTAGAGGATGTTTGCACTAAGAAAGACAAGCAGCTTTACTTTGGTTGGATTCAGCC
The DNA here is from genome assembly GCA_014773175.1 of Lucifuga dentata. Classification (NCBI taxonomy): domain Eukaryota; kingdom Metazoa; phylum Chordata; class Actinopteri; order Ophidiiformes; family Bythitidae; genus Lucifuga; species Lucifuga dentata. The sequence continues at coordinate 29,444 of VXCM01004319.1, forward strand.
CCTCAAATAATTTGTCAAGTTTTTCAGCATATTTTGTGTGATGGAACTGATGTTCCCAGAATACAAAGTCTTGTTTAAAATGAATCTCTGTTTTCTATTTTCCATTTGTAATATTTGTGAAATATATGCAGCTAACAACTGCTCTGCTGAAATGGTTGTTTTGCCAGTTTCTCTATGTTTCCACCTGTTTTATAGCATTTTACAAGTTGAAACACACATGCTTTTTTTTTTTTTTTTTTCNTTTTTTTTTTTTTTTTTTTCCATCAGACGATCGGACTGGTCCGGGTTTTTAAGTAATCCGAGCCTGACAAGCCTACTGAATAATCAAAAGGAAATGTGCAATACTCCAATTAAAAATTAAGATCTTCTGCTGGCTTTTAAAATGGTATTGTTATTATAATTATTTATTTTATTTCTTGCTTCACTGCTCAGCCAAACCTCAGCTTGCTCTCTGAGATCACTGATTGCTCTTGTAAGTGTCAGCTTGACAGTCAGTTTTCCTCCTGGTTAAATTCCTGAGAGGTGTTAGAGAAAGCAATGCTGACTGACTTCATCTAACACTGTCATTACTGTCATCCAACACATGATCAAGGAGCTACTGTGAACTGGGAACGCATGTGTGTGTGTGCACGAGTGCATGGGTGTGTACATACTTCTGTGGGAATGCCAGTGGGAATGCCGGAGGTGGGAATTCCAATTGGCACAGTAGGGGATGAGTGTGGGCTAAAGCTGACCCAGTCCACTCTACTGATACCTGGATGAAGAGAGGCATCCTAAAAAATTTAAACTTTTTCCCATTTATTTGGCTGCGTTCAAAAAGGGTCGCTATCTTGCTGTGTGTCAGGACTGAAATTGTGTAGTAAATGTTTCATATGTGTGACACATACAACTATAGAAAAAAAAAAACAGCGAACCCCTTGGAATATCTTGGATTTCTCATTAAATTCTCATCAGATGTGCACAAATATTCTTTGATAATTCATATGCAGGCCAGCAAAAGTATTTTAGCCTTGTGTTTAATGTCTGGTAGAAGCTCCTTTAGTAGCAAACCTTTACCAAATATCTCCTTCTGCTGCTGATAAACATCAGTGAGGAGGAAGTTTAGATTCTCCAGACAAAACTGTTTCACTTTCTAATATTTCTGGGATTTATTTCATGAACTGTCATGCCAAAGCACTTCTGTAAAGTTGAGGTCTGATGTCTGATTTGGCCATTTCAAGACATGCATTTCCTTCATTATGAGCCATTCTGCTGTTGTCTTTTTATCTTTTTGGTCATTGTCTTTGCATCATCCAACTTCTATTGAACTTCAAATGACAGACTGTTACTCCAACATTCTCCTGTAAAATTTCTTGATACAGTTTGGAAGTCATTGTTCCATAATTGATTGCAAGGCCTTGAATATCCAGGCCTTGAGGCAGCAAAGCAGCTCCAAACCATGGTGATCCCTGCACCAGGCTTCACAATTAAGCCAGGCAAACACTTTATGACTTTCAGTGATCTCATGCGTTGTGGTATTTTACGCTGCACGACTGCATCAAATCAAATAACTTGTGGCTAAAGCCTCTGATCTTACGCTGGACGATGTTGATATGCCCGACCGGGGTACTCACACTGTACGTTTAAACAGTGTTTAAACGTTTAAGCGTTTAAACAGTCTCTGTTTGACTTTGTCTGTTGACAATTCCAATAAAGGTTCATTGAAAAAACATGACCTGTAATGCATAATATAGAGGGCGGTAATGCATCCTCAATCCAGGTGTAAGTCCAAGAAGAAGAGGAAACAAGGATAAAAAAAAAAAAGAGAAGACAAAGAAGAAAGTGCCATGTAAAGGAGAGTGTAGAGTCCGTTCTGCTTTGCTCTGTAATCTACTGTGTTTTTTTTTCTATCCACATGCTCTCCTGCTTGCACCACGTTTGTTGTTTTTAGAGATGCTCCACTCACGTAGGCATATTTAGCATGAATTAGATTGGCTGTCAACCAAAAGTTCTGACATGCAGAAATCCACCCAACTGCCACCTCAATCCGCTGTAAAACTTGCTGTACGTCTAACGGTCACTGGTCGGGTAGAAAATCGGTCCTACTCTAAATTAAATCGGGTTCGACCAAATTGATAAACTGGCCCAAAAACCATACAGTGTCTGCTAGGATTTGATGAGGTTTTGGTCACTTGCCAACACAGGCTGTGAATGCTTAAGTGTTTTTAAAGGACCATACCACATTTTGCAATGTTTGAGCCTAATCTATTCAATTTTCACACATGTTACGGTACTGACAATCATTTCCCAAAATCATTTCCCAAAACTGTATTCCAGCTTTCTTGATATTTTCCAAAACCTCTTAATCTTTCAAAATCAAATATTCAAGTGATACACCCACCTTAAAAATCCATGTTTCCCTTGCTAATAGTTGAACAGTCTTATGAAGTCATGGTTGTTTAAATTTTTGATAAATGAAAGTCTTCTTTTGGGACTATATTCCACGGTGGAGACATACAGTATATATTCACTCCACACTTTTTATTGCGCTTAAATGCTAAAATTAAGAAACTTCGAAAAAACCTGAATATATGTCTTGTTCACGATGATGGATTACCTATCCCAACAACAGTTCAAGTATCAATAAGTTGACTTTAATAGCGTACCAGAATGAACTGAAACCAATGGCAGTCTGGAAGGTAGGAAAAAATTTTTAATTCNTAATAGCGTACCAGAATGAACTGAAACCAATGGCAGTCTGGAAGGTAGGAAAAAATTTTTAATTCAACATTCCAGTAGTATGCTTTGGGAAATTATTGTCAGTAACCATACATGTATGAAAATTGAATATGTTAGGCTCAAACATGCAAAATGGATGGTATGGTCCTTTAAGTGTNTACATGTATGAAAATTGAATATGTTAGGCTCAAACATGCAAAATGGATGGTATGGTCCTTTAAGTGTTGTCAAGAATAAATGATTTCTTTAAAAGCAGACTTTGTTGCTCCGGTACAGTTCAGAGCACTTGTGATGAGCAATTAATGTAAAAATGCAAGAAATCCCAAAGGCTTCTCTAACATTTGTAAATCTTCTCAAGTCGAGATGTAGTTTGAACAATCAGCCACATTCGAATGTCCTCTGAAGTCAAAACAAGTCGTACTACAGTTTCGGCTGAGTCACGTGACTATTTGTAGGTGTAAGAGCAGGAGTTTTAATCGACTGGGAACATTTGAGAAAGAGGGGTTTAAACAAAAGACTAATTATAGCTTACAGCAAAGGATGTTTGCTTACCTGCTTCAGGGCTGCTTTTTTACCCCTTAGGTGATGCAGAGTAGATAAGAAGTAGAAGGCTAATAAAGGTTAATAAATTAAATCAATAATGAAATCATAAGATAAGAACTTCAAACCTTTTCAACCGTCTTGGATGCTTCCAGTTTTACAGACGTACAGAAAACCACAAAACTTTGTTTGCAATCCTAAAAATACCAAATACTGTATTTCAGGATGCATTTTGAAGAATCTGTCTACTTTGATGAAAAGTAATCTAAAATATTTGCATTTCATGGATTCTAAAGTTGTTTAAAGTAAAGTTATTTATACTATTTAAGTTATATACTTTTTATTGAATTTATCTTTTTTGCAAGTGAAAATCTTGTTTTTTTTCTGCCAAGCATGTCAATTTTGTCCTTGTTCTTGAAAATTCTTTATTCTTGGGGTAATAAATTACAAATTAAGAAGAAAAAGAATTATTGATCATAGAAAGTTCTTGAATTTCTGCGTAATTAAAGAAGTCTTGAAACAATCGGAAAAAGTTCTGGTGAATTCCAAAACAAAACAAAACAAAAAGAGAGAGAGAGAGAGAGAGAGAGAGAGAGAGAGAAACGNCCAAAACAAAACAAAACAAAAAGAGAGAGAGAGAGAGAGAGAGAGAGAGAGAGAGAAACGCAATTGATTTGAGAACAATTCTAGAAGAATGTTTCACACTTGATTTTCATGCAGTCTATTTTTGAAGAAGTCTCTCAAACTCTCTGTAAAAAAACCAAAAAAAAAAAAACAAGACATCTTGTTAGAATGTTAAGGTTTAGATGGCTTCACTACACTCAGTCTGTGTATGTGATTGTGTCACCTTTAAATTGCTGTAAAACTTTGAAGATAATGGGATCCAAGAGGTTAATTGAGTGTAGAGAAAGAGGAATTCACATTGACTCGGCAGAGAATGAAGGAGTGGTTCTACGTGAATGACTGTGGACCGCCTAAATGGCCGTTAGGGGGCGTTAACATTTTTAACTCCAGAGCACGTTAGATGGATTTCAGCCTAAAACCTTAAATAAGTTTGCATATTTAAGATCGTACCATCTTCAGTCTTTGGCTTCACGTTGGTGACTCCACAGGTAAAGGTGTGAGGAGTTTCCATTTAGCTGCACGATAAGTAATTGCAGAGAAAATGCAGCCTGGTCAGAAAAAAACAGGTTTATTGCTTCATATCATCTGATGAGCCGCTAATAATCAGTCGGTGGAAATTAATATGTTGCTTTTTTTTTGAAAGCCTAAAGGATTCCATCTGATTTTATGATTCTAAATAAGTATTTCTACTCGTGCAGTCAGAAACCCAAAGAATTCAGATTTGAGGTTTGTGGGTTCAGACCATATTTGAATGTTATCAGGTTTGAAGGCCGTTAGAGGATGATGTTTTTAGGGATGTGTAATCGCTGTCTTTCTTTCTTAAAGGACCAAACCAGAGATTTTGTATGTTTAAACATAACAAATACAACCTACGATACATTACTGACAATTTTCAAAAAATAAAGCTGTATTTTATTTATTTATTTTGTGTGTGTGTGTGTGTGTGTGTGTGTGTGTTGTTTTGCCAAATCCCTTAATCTTTCAAAATCAAATGTTCAGCTGATACAAGCACCATAAAATTCAATGTTTCGCCTAACACATACGCCCAAATGTAGAAGGATGGTCATTTTTAATTTCTCTCTAAAAGCTGGGACTATATTTCTCCATGTTGAATCAGTTAAATAAAGTTACATTACCAAAAAACTTAATAGACATGGTGTTCGCTGTGATGGATTTCTTATCTCAAGCACGTTTCAAGTCTCTTCAAGTTGATTTTAATAGCGTACTGGAATGAACTGAAACCAATGGTAGTCTGGAGGGTTAGTAAAAAGTCTAAAATTTACAGCAAAATCACTGGTATTGTCCTTTAACTTCAATATGTCATCAGTGTTTCAATGCTGTCTCACAAGATGTGAAAGAATGAAGAGAAGATAAAACTATCTGCTGCTGATTTGAAACTAGGAGGAAGTCGAGCAACGAGGTGCCTGAGGCTAACAAAAAGAAAGCAGGATGGATGAAGACATTAACCTTGTAAATTGAGGAAAGAGAAAAATCTTTACGACACTGGTGTGACCATTCGATTCAGCCAAAAATCACAAAACCCAGGAAATTTAAAGAACCACACCAAAGCTGCATGTCAGCTCGCCTCAAAAAAGATTTTTCACTTTTTAAAGGTGATCTGTCTCAGGACTTAAAATCAGATTTATCCCTTTTTCTAAAGGTTTTATACACTTCGGAATGTCTGAGGACATAGTTAATATGTGGAATTTAGCATGTGACTACATCACAGAATGTCAAATATATTGGGATACTTGCATCATATACTATACATTTGAGTTGCTAGTAATACTTCATATAAGTTTGATGAGTAAACTCTCTTTTTTTTGGATTCCTGCATGTTTTCTCAGCTGGCTGTGCACGTCATCTCTTTCAGCCACTGTCATAGCTCATTTTAACGAGGGATGACAGAGGAAAATTCTGGAGGAAGGAAGTATGAAAGGATGCAGAGAGAGAGAGAGAGAGAGAGAGAGATGAAGAGGGGAGTGAAATAAAGGCTGGGTGAGACTAGAACATTTTTCTGTCTTATGCCAGGCAGACACTGAATGATTTAAAGGACAATGCAAACGATTTTGCATGTTTGAGCCCAATATATACAACCCACATGCATATTACATTACTGACAGCCATTTTCCACAATATACTACGGGAGTACATTTTGTAATTATGTTTCCCTGCCTTCCAGGCTGCCATTAGTTCCACTTCATTCTGATGAAAATCAACTTTTACAGATTTGAAACACATTTGAGATACTGTAAGTAATCCAGGACAACAAACATGGCATCTATCAGGGCTTTTTTTTTTCTTTTGTTTTTTTTTTGTCAAAGTAACTTTATTTATCCAGTCCAACACGGAACTGCACGGAAGACAATGTATGCCTCTGCCAGGAAATATAGTCCCAAGAGAAGCCAACTTTTACAGAGAAATGAAAAATGACTGTCTCTTCTGCATTCATACATATGTATTAGCAGGCCACATTTTAAAGTGGGTGTATCACCTGAACATTTGATTTGAAAAGACAGGGGATTTGGCAAAACAACAGGAAAATTAAAACACGGTTTTATGTATTGGAAATTGGTTGTCAGTAATGTACCATGTTGTATTTAGCAAGCTTAAACATACAAAATCACAGGTGTAGCCCTTTAAGTAATCTGTACATTTGCATTGCACAATGCACATTTGAATTGCCTGTTGTGAGCTGCTATAAACTGCTATTCCCACACTTACACTGATGTGTCACACCCAAGGAAACTCACGATGCTTTAGTCTGTTGACAATTTTCAATAAAACTTTATTCTGTTCAAAACATGCAGCTACGTTCCAGTATTTTTGCAGTGAATTTTCGGGAAATCTCACTGTGACTTTGAAGAAATCAGCTTCTCAAAACTGCAAGGGAGCCAGCCAAAATTTTAACATATTGCTGATAACTCAACTTGTTATGATTTGAGAAATTAATTGGACAAATTAATTAATTTGTTGTCGTCACACAGCATGTCACACGACGGCTGATTTAGCTGAAATTTATCCTGAGAATCAGTCAGTGACTCACAAATCAGGATTAAAACCAGGACTAACTAGCGGCATGTCTGACTCATTTCTTTGCATAAAAATAGCTGATGGAAACACAGATTGATGCTTAACTTTCCAGACTTTTTGGAAATTCGCCTAAATCTTCTAAAATTAGACAGCTGCTCACACTGTGTGCCTGTGAGTTGAAAAAGAAGAAAAAAAAACTGATGCTTTTATGGAGGTACACAATGTGTTTTGGTTTATTTCTTTTTGTGGTGACTTGCAGTTAAGTATTTTTGAATTGTTTCAGTAATATTAATATTATCTATAATCTCATCATTACTGTGAGTTAAAGGACCATACTACCCATTTTGCATGTTTGGGCCTAATATATTCAATTTTCATACACTTAACGTTACTGACAATCATTTCCCAAAGCATACTACTGGAAATGGTGAATTAAAAATGTTTTTCCTACCTTCCAGACCACCATTGGTTTCAGTTCATTCTGGTTCGGTGTTAAAATCAACTTGTTGATACTTGAAGCGTTCTTGGGATAGGTAATCCATCATCACCAACAAGATGTGTATTCAGGTATTTATTTATTTATTTATTTTTTTTTTGAAGTTTCATAATTTTAGCATTTAAGCACAATAAAAAGTGAATGTATGCCTCCACCAGGAAATATAGTCCCAAAAGAAGACCTGCATTTATGGAAAAATTTAANTGTATGCCTCCACCAGGAAATATAGTCCCAAAAGAAGACCTGCATTTATGGAAAAATTTAAACGACTGTGACTTCACGAAGCTGTGTAACTATTAACAAGTGAATCATTGATTTTTAAGGTGGGTGCATCTCTGGAATATTTGATTTTGAAAGATTAACAGATTCTGCAAAATATCAGGAAAGCTGAAATACAGTTTTATCCTTTGGGAAATGATTGTCAGTAACGTAACATGTATGAAAGTTGAATATATTAGGCTCAAACATGCAAAATGAGTGGTATGGTCCTTTAATGTTTAAAGAAGCCGCTTGGCAGAAAGAAATAATGTGGCGCTTGACCAGCGAGGGAGGGTTTTTCCTCTATGCGGAGCTCAAAGGAAAGGGAGGTCAAAGGTCAGAGTCGGCTACACAAGCAGCCCTTCAGCTGATAGGGACGTGCAATACTAGAAAGATAGTTCAGGAGATCTGAACCCACATCCACTTCCCACCAGGACCCCACACTCAACCCGAACTGTTTGTTCATGACAACGCAGAAAAAAAAGCAGGGAATCATTTTCATCAGGTGTTTCGCGTTATGACAACATGCCCTGATGGCCTCCTGAGCTCAGCTTTGTTCTCTGTCAATGAGGCTTACTGTCCATCCACACACACATGCACGCACACGCACACAGAATTACCTGTATATGGTCAAACTGTAAAAACACAAACGTCATACACACAAACACACAAATACGACAATCACATTTATATACACTCACACAGGCATACTGTACATACACACCCACAATTTTACATGTGCAAAGCTTATATAAACATGACCACACAAACACACCCACACACACACTGTTTCTTCACACTGTGTACACACTGAGGAGATCCTGCCCTCTCACACTGACAGGACTTACAGTATCTTGTTGCTCTTTTACCCTCATTGTTACTTTAGTGCTTTTTTACACACTTTATCCCCACATGAGAGATTAGCGGGAGCGTTTGGTGTTGGTTTTGCATTTTCTCTCTTGCTGATGACATGCGGCTGACATCCTGAGTTACAGCCTCTTTGTTAGTGTTGGGTGTGTAACAAGTCATGTGACGGGACAAGTTTGGACTTAAATTATACTGTAGTGCCCAGTCAGGTGTTGGGTGTGTTGGATGAGGTGTCTGTGTGTGTGTGTGTGTGTGTGTGTGTGTGTGTGTGTGCGTGTGTGTTTTTCTTGGAATGTATTTTCTGGCCTTTATCTCCTGGAGGTAAATTCACGAACAGAGTTGTATTGATCCAAATTTCCATATTGGATCAAACAGAAATTACAACAAAAAAAAAGTTGTGATGACTAATATTCTAAAAAGTTCCTGCTGGAGAATGAAATGTTCAGATGTGATATGATAGTACGATTTGATAGTTATGGTGTCATAACTATCTGATGCATGTATTTATAGTATACAGATAGATAGATAGATAGATAGATAGATAGATAGATAGATAATAGTATTAATGATCTTATAAGTCTGACATTTTTTCCCACTATTAAGAGGACATTGTGAGACAGCAAGAATTACCAAGTAAATCAGCATAGTTAACAGCATATTCCTCTAGGTTTATAGAACAAATATTATAACATCCACTTTTAATAAGCAATATTAAGAATGGGGAAATCTATTTAAGAGTGATTCACACCTTTGTCTTTATATCAATTCTTCTAATTCTAATATATATAGATAGATAGATAGATAGATAGATAGATAGATAGATAATAGTATTAATGATCTTATAAGTCTGACATTTTTTCCCACTATTAAGAGGACATTGTGAGACAGCAAGAATTACCAAGTAAATCAGCATAGTTAACAGCATATTCCTCTAGGTTTATAGAACAAATATTATAACATCCACTTTTAATAAGCAATATTAAGAATGGGGAAATCTATTTAAGAGTGATTCACACCTTTGTCTTTATATCAATTCTTCTAATTCTAATATATATAGATAGATAGATAGATAGATAGATAGATAGATAGATAGATAGATAGATAGATAGATAGATAGCAACCCTAATTATTTAGTTTAAAATTTATGTATGAATTAAAAAAAAAAACTGATGTATAATTTGTATAATATTTAACTTATTCTCATTTTTTTATGAAACAGTATTTTCTCTTCCACATCTTTCCTTACAGAGCCACATAACAGTGCATAAACTAGCATTTTTTATTTATTTTTTGTTTTTATTGCACGTTTAAAAACAAACATATAATAGATGGAAGAAGTCAGGCGTCATCATTCACGAAACTTAATCGTATTTCATACATACTTTAAAAATAATAAACATCTTTCATCTCGTGCAAGAAAGCAGAAAAGCGAGAAATTTCCACCCTTTTTTCAAATCCCAGCTTTCACACGCCACTTTACTGATCACAATGCTTTATTCACTGCAATAAACAAGTCCTGACACACACACACACTGACTGTGTGTGTGTGTGTGTGTGTGTATCTGCAGGTATGTGAGTTCCCGCTCCTGCCGTGTTATTTGCTGTTATCCCAGGACTGTGGGGGTGTTTGATATTGTCCCCTGCAGAGGCCTCTTTAGACCCTCTTTAGTTCCTGGTGGGGCAGCCCAAAGGCGAGGGCAAGCCTTGTGATTGTAGCCCCCTATGGTGCAGGGAATGAGGGGCCTGCCTGCCCCCAATTACACCCAACCCAACCCCACCAAACGCAGGGGGCTTTATGGCTCTTATCCAATATGAACCCCAGGCAATAGAGGGCAGGTAGAATAGGGCGACAGCAGGTAGTAATGGAGCTTAAACGGCAGCAGGCATTCCACTGTGTGAGCAGGCAGGCAGGGCGACAGGTGAGGCATGGATGCTACGGTGGCAGAGGGAGAGGGTTCACGCAGACGTATGGGAACACAGTCACACGGAGGCATGCCAGGGCACGCGTCTGCACACACACACACACACACACACACACACACACACACACACACACAAACACACATACGTGCTCCTCACAGCTCGACCAGGCCCATTGGTGAGTCGACTTTATCATACAGACATTGTGCGGGCTCAAAATTTTTGAAGAGTTTTTAAAGAAATAATGACATTTTTTGGAATGATAAAATAAGAAATGTCCACAGTAGAGATGCATGTTTTTTTTCATTCATTACTTAAAAAGTTGCAATGAAACAACAAGTTTGCTACAAGGCAATAAAAAAAAAAAAAAAAAAAANTTTTTTTTTTTTTTTTTTTGGATATTAAAGAATATTTTATAGATCATTCTGAAGTCATTCAGGCCCTCAGCCTGCTACAAAATGGTCTCGTTTGTTTGTGCTTCATTGGTAATTTGTGCTGCTACGTTTTTTATGTTTTTTTTTTAAGATATTAAAAGTTTTATTTTAGGCGATGACATCGCCAGCCCCCCAAACCATCGCCAAATGACATATAAATATTCTTTAAAGGACCATACCATGAATTTTGCATGTTTGAGCCTAATATATTTAATTTTCATATACATAACGTTACTGACAATCATTTCCCAAAGCATACTACTGGAATGATGAGTTAAAAAATTTTTCCAGACCACCATTGGTTTCAGTTCATTCTGGTACGCTATTAAAATCAACTTATTGATACTTGAAATGTTCTTGGGATAGGTAATCCATTATCATGAACAAGACATGTATTTAGGGGTTGTTTTCTTTTTTCAAAGTTTCGTAATTTTAGAGTTTAAGCGCAATAAAAAGTGTGGAGTGAATGTATGCCTCCACCAGGGAATATAGTCCCAAAAGAAGACCTGCATTTATCAAAAAATTTAAACGACCATGACTTCATAAGGCTGTGTAACTATTATCAGGCGAAACATCGATTTTTAAGGTGGGTGTATCGCTTGAATGTCTGATTTTGAAAGATTAAGAGATTTTGTAAAATATCAGGAAATCTAAAATACGGTTTTATCCTTTGAAAAATGAAAATGATTGTCAGTAATGTTACATGCATGAAAATTGAATATATTAGGCTCAAACATGCAAAATGGATGGTATGGTCCTTTAGAATCTAAATGATAGCAACACAAATGAAAATTTTAACAGCACAAATGCATATACCATTATTAGAAACTATTATTTCTATACTATGCTGTTTTGCTGGAGTTTTGTGTTAGTTTGAGGGCCATTTTCACTCCCATCCAAAAGTGGCGCCTAAAGCCCAGAGAGAAAGTTTTATTCAGGTCGTGTTTCATCTAGTGTGAAATGTGTGGAAGCTATATCAGGTAGAACTTTCCCGTTGTTTCCAAAGCACTTTACAGTATATTTAAACCAAACATCAGATGGCATCTTGAGCTGTAGGCCGTCTATAAATAATGACTGTGATTTTATGGTAGGAGGCCCTAAAGGAAAGGGGCTGGACAGGTTTAGTAGGCCCCGCTGTGAGGCCCACTGAGCAGCAACACGTCACGGTGAAATCCGCCTGTCTGACTGCCACTTATACATCAATGCTGCTGCTCCGAGTTTATGATAAAAAATAATCCTCAGATTAGAATCAGAGTTTTCACATGCATGTAAACGTACTGAATCATTGATTCTAATCTGATTAAGGGGGTAAGTCCATTTTGCAGACATCACGTGAACTCCATAATTAGATTAAAATCAGCATAAACCAACATTGGTGTACTCTGAGAAACAGATTATACATTATGCAAATAAACACATGTTAAAGTTTCATTTCTTTGCAAACTCCGTAAGCATTCTGTACATGCGCTTCTCTTCTGGATTTCCTCTCATAAGCCCATTAAGCAGTGAGTTATGCATATTCAATGAATGATGACAACCTACACAGCTTACTCTGCATTTTGCCTCAAAAACGCAGTACAGACAAAAACTAACAGTTTAATTCCATTGAAAGAAATATGATCAAATCATCTCTTTTTCTTCTTTTTCTTTCTTTATATCTTCTTTATTTTATATACTGTAAATTTTCATAAAAATGTGATGAAAATGATGGATGACTATAGAGAACAACATTGTTCCTAAATTAAATGTTTTAAAATTATTTCAAGGTGTTTATTGCAACTTTGTATCGTCGACTTTTTTAAAGATTTAAAAACCAAAAAATATTTTATCATCAAAATCAGCCGAAGATGCGCTTTCTCTTAATTAAAGGACCATACCACCCATTTTGCATATTTGAGCCTATTATACTCAATTTTCATACACATAAGGTTACTGACAATTATTTTCCAAAGGATAAAACTGTATTTCAGCTTTCCTGATATTTTGCAAAATCTCNTACTGACAATTATTTTCCAAAGGATAAAACTGTATTTCAGCTTTCCTGATATTTTGCAAAATCTCTGAACCTTTCAGAATCAAATATCCATGCGATACACCCACCTTAAAAATTGAAATTTTACCTGCTAATAGTTACGCAGCATCATGAAGTTCTTCTTCTTCTTCTTTTCCTTTCGGCTTTCCCTTCAGGGGTCACCACAGCGAATCATCTGCCTCCATCTAACCCTATCCTCTGCCTCCTCTTCTCTCACACCAACTAACTTCATGTCCTCTTTCACTACATCCATAAATCTCCTCTTTGGTCTTCCTCTAGGCCTCCTGCCTGGCAGTTCCAACCTCAGCATCCTTCTACCGATATGTTCACTATCCCTCCTCTGTACATGTCCAAACCATCTCAGTCTGGCCTCTCTGACTTTATCTCCAAAACATCTAACATGCGCTGTCCCTCTGATGTACTCGTTCCTGATCCTATCCATCCTCGTCACTCCCAAAGAGAACCTCAGCATTTTAGTCTCTGCTACCTCTAGCTCTGCCTCCTGTCTTTTCCTCAGTGCCACTGTCTCTAAGCCATACAACATCGCTGGTCTCACCACCGTTTTGTACACCTTTCCTTTCATTCTTGCCGAGACTCTTTTGTCACACATCACACCTGACACTTTTCTCCACCCATTCCAACCTGCTTGCACACGTTTCTTCACCTCTTTTCCACACTCTCCATTGCTCTGGACTGTGGACCCTAAGTACTTAAAATCCTCCACCTTCTTTATCTCTATTCCCTGTAACCTCACCATTCCACTTGAGTCCCTCTCATTCACAGCCATGTATTCTGTCTTGCTGCGGCTAACCTTCATTCCTCTCCTTTCCAGGGCATATCTCCACCTCTCTAGGTTTTCCTCCACCTGCTCCCTGCTCTCACTACAGATCACAATGTCATCTGCAAACATCATAGTCCAAGGGGATTCTTGTCTAACCTCATCTGTCAGCCTGTCCATCACTACAGCAAACAAGAAGGGGCTCAGAGCTGATCCTTGGTGTAGTCCCACTTCCACCTTGAACTCCTCTGTCACACCTACGGCACACCTCACCACTGTCTTACAGCTCTCATACATGTCCTGCACCACTCTAACATACTTCTCTGCCACTCCAGACTTCCTCATACAACACCACAGTTCCTCTCTCGGCACCCTGTCATATGCTTTCTCTAGATCTACAAAGGCACAATGCAGCTCCCTCTGACCTTCTCTGTACTTCTCTATCAACATCCTCAAAGCAAATACTGCATCATGAAGTTATGGTTGTTTAAATTTTTTGATGAACGCAGGTCTTCTTTTGGGACTATATTCCCTGGTGGAAACATACATTCACTCCACGCTTTTTATTGTGCTTAAAAGCTAAAATTCCGAAACTCTGAAAAAATCCTGAATACACGTCTTGTTTGCGATGATGGATTACCTATCCCAAGAACATTTCAAGTATCAACAAATTGACAAATTGATTTTAATAGCATACCAGAATGAAATGAAACCAATGGCGGTCTGGGAAAAAAAAAAAAAAAAAAAAAAANCATTCCAGTAGTATGTTTTGGGAATAATCATCAGTAACTTTACATATATGAAAACTGAATATATATTAGAATCAAACATGTAAAATGGGTGGTATGGTCCTTTAACTTTTGTCACTTTCTGTGCATGAAATTTTCCGGGCATGACTCCAAAAATTAATTTAAGCAAATGATAAATTTGGTATTTTTGATGTAACAGCTCTCTGAGTACCAAGCACCATGGAAAACTAAGATCATATTTCATAAATCTACAAATATATAGCATAATTTTGTGTCTTTTTAAGCATCGGCTGCTCTATCTTTATGACCTCCTCTCCTGTTGCCCTCACACACCTGCAGGTAAGACAGGTGAAGGCCAGAGGGGAAAAGGTGTTGGCCAGGTGTAGTTGACCCTACTGAGAGCCCACTGTGTCACGCCGTGGGGTAAACTAATGACATCCCACCTCTGACCGCCGTGTCTCCGAAGCATTAGGCGTGGATTTAATTAAACCAGTTTTGTCTTACACGTTTTACTGCAGCAGACTCCAACTGCAGGCCAGCCGTAGATAATCGCTGTGGTTTTATACTAGGAGGTCCCAGGAAAGGGGCTGGACAGGTATTTTAACCCCTGCTGTGGAGCCAGTGGGCAGCAGCCCCGTCTGTCTATCATCAGTCAAAAAAAAAAAAAAAAAAAAAAAATGGCCTGACTAGATACCCAGGAAAACTCGCAGAACACAGCTTATTGTTCATTTTATGTTGCAGAAGTTTCTACCGATTTACCCATACTGACATTTTTATGTGAGAAAGAAAAATCTGATTAACATTTATGGGTCAATATTAATATTATTATTATTCTTATTCTTATTCTTCTTATTATTATTATTTATTTATTTATTTATTTATTTTTTATTTTTTTTAGCAAAACTCATAACATAAATAAACATTTTTTTGTTTATGTTTTTTTTTAGCAACGATTCTTTAAATTAGATTATTGAGAGTTGTGGTAACATCCAAATGGAAATTGTTTTGACAGTAACATAACATGTATGCAGGTTGTATACATTTGGCAAACATGGAAAGTTACCGGTATTGTCCTTTAAATATAGTACAGGCTAAAATCTGAGTCTGAGTATAGTGTTCAGGTAAACATACTGTGTGTATACATGTGTGTGTGTGTGTGTGTGTGTG
>VXCM01004320.1:0-23444 GCA_014773175.1 Lucifuga dentata
GATGATTCGCTGTGGTGACCCCTGAAGGGAAAGCCGAAAGGAAAAGAAGAAGAAGAAGAAGTTGTTTTGACACCATAGTTACTGTAGTTATTGAAGATTTAACCTCCTTCTGTTCATTCATTTCTGACTGAGGAAGCCATCAGGATGGATGGTGAAACATTTCAGAATTAAAAACTTGAATCCAGTTGACCTGACTGAGTTTTCTACAANATGGTGAAACATTTCAGAATTAAAAACTTGAATCCAGTTGACCTGACTGAGTTTTCTACAACTTATCTATCACCTGGATGACTGAGAATCTTAATATATATACTCAAGTATGAGATAAAAGTATCCTGCAATAAAACTACTCAGTAAAGTACAATTTTGTGAAAAAAGATACTTAAGTAAATNAAAGTATCCTGCAATAAAACTACTCAGTAAAGTACAATTTTGTGAAAAAAGATACTTAAGTAAATGGAATGTGTTACTACACACCTCTGATGACATTGTAACAATGAAATCTCTGATTCAGACCAGAATAAAAGACTGGTCTGAAAATGGCTGAAATGTAAGCAAGTTCAGAATCTGCAGTGTTTTCATATCGTATCAACACTGTGACTGTTTATTTTCCCCAGGATATGAACTTAGTATTGTTTTATGTTGTTTTTATAGATTACAGATTAAAACTTACACATGCTGGATGCTTTAATGAAAGTGTTTCCCAGGTTGCTGATGTACGATCAATAGCATCTGAGCTGAGATGAATCAATTACAATAGGGAATCTATAGACAGGAAACGGCAGAACTGAACTTTATCTGCTTTGCTGTCATAAATGCTGCAGCGGTTCAGACTGTGGACGTAAAACAGAATCCAGATTAGTTCAAGTGGCGCTAAACGTGATTTCTTTCTTTTTTTTTTTTTTTTTTTTTGGTCAGAACTAAAGTTTTCATTATCCTCCTCTTCTTCCTGGAGTTCATCTGATGAACCTCTTTGCCACACAGATTTATCTCTGTTTAATTACTGATTTGTTATTTCTGTCTGCCTGGGTTTGCAGAGATTCCCACTGCTCCCTCACCTGCTTCTCAGCTGCAGTTATCTTACCTGTGTCCAACTTCAGCTGCGGGATCTGTCTTCATTGACCAGGTCATTCAGGAATTCACTGCAGGTATTCATGATCCCCAGAGGATGATTCCCAATAAGTTTGGCAATTCCATGAGCTTTCCTCCATCACCACCATCAGGACAAAAGTGTCCCTTTTACGGAAGAATATTTCATAACACACAGCTAACAACCCATGAGCGTTGGACCGGAAGAATCGCTACCCTTTCGGAGTGAGTTCAGAAAATTCAGTCTTCTGAAATGAGTTTTCTTTGAAGGGTGTCTGGGATCATCCTTAGGGATCAGGTGAGGAGCATGGACATCCAGAAGAGGCCCAAAGTAGAAGCGTTGCTCTTTCCCATTGAAAGAAGCCAGTTGAGGTGGTTCATCCTGGACGTCTCCCTTTGGAGGTTTTCCAGGCACGTCCAACTGGGAGGAGATCCCAGAACCCGCTGAAGGCATTACGTATCCCATCTGCCTGGGAATGCCTCAGAATCTCCCAAGAGGAGCTGGAGGATGTGGCTGGGGAGAAGAACATCTGGGCTACCTTTGCTTGGCCTGCTGCCACCGCAACCTGGTCCTGGATAAGTGGAAGAAAATGGATGGATGGATGGATATTTCACAACACACAGCTAACAGGAAAATTACTGACCAGAGGATAAACTTTTCTGATGACATTGATTCCATGAGCTTTCCTCTAGTGTCACCTTCAGGACAGAATTTACAGGTTTCATCCACAACCTCCTCCATCAAACCATGCTTCTATCTAAACAGTACCGGTGCTCAGCTCCGCCATTCAGATAACTGGCCGGTTATCAGAATGGCATTTCCACGAGCTCAGGAGCTGAAGGAACTATGCATCGACGTGGTATAATGTCAAAGCTACAATAACACAACATTAACACACACCAGATTCAACAATGCTGTCTCTGAATTTAATGTCCCTGTGACTTGTTTGCTTGTCCATTAACTCATCAAGCATTACTCTGCATCATCCAGGAATCCAGGACACTGAGTTCCCTTTTGCAGGCTGTGTGCTCTTTCTTCAACATCTTACATTTGTTAAGTGAACCTCAGTGTGCAGCAAATATCATGCAGATGAAGAATCTCCCAATGATCTAAAGGTAGTGTATTTTAATTCAAAGATGGCGCCATCCTACAGCAACATGGCCTTGTTGGGGTTGATGTAGTTGGAGGTGTTCTGGCATTCTGGTTGCGATCGATGCTCAGGTGATGTGACTGGACTGGGCTCACCGCAGGGGGCCACACAACCTAAATCACCAAACCCCTTGTGAAATAAAAATGAACATGTATCTTTAAGTCTCTTTCAGCTGTATAATGCTGTGCACTTTGACCTGTTGATACTTGTGTGTCAGGTACTGTGAGTTACAACTGCAGCTGCACCAAAGCTTATCTTTATTGTTTCCTCCCAACCTTCTCCTAACCTTTATAGTTGAGTGCTTCTCATGAGAACTGTATGAAAGGGAGGTCAAGATGCCTCCAGACTGGCACCCACCTTGTCTGACCATGTGATTGGTTTATGGCTCCTCATTGGTTTATGGATCCTCTGACCATGTGATTGGTTTATGGCTGGTCAAGATAAATTGCATCCTGCCAGTAGTCACTCTGAGACATCTTCCATCTGTTCTCAGCGTGTCGATGTCACCTATTTGCAAATAAACTTTGAAGTAACAGTGTGGCTCTTTTTGCGAAGACTTACAGCAGCGTTAGTCTTTGTGCGGCCTGCAGGACAATGGTCCACATCATGATGGCCCGTGGCATCAGTCTCCAAGTTCCTCTGTCAGGTGTGACCAATTTTCTTGCCCCATGAGTAATTATAGGCTTGACCATAAGATGGCAGCACTAGACACATTGTAGCCAGACAGCTCAGACCCCAGCAGCAAAGAAGCCGTTGACTAGAACGCAGGCTGAGCTGGCTAGCTGCAATCACTGCTTTAACAGTCACAATGGACCGGTTTGTCATCCGTAAAAGAATGACAGATGAAGGCGAGGCCACATGATGAAAGTAAGGAATCAAATGTTAAAAACAGAAAAGTACGTCCAGTGGAAAATGAAAACAGACTTTTCCAAGAGAAATGGACACATGACTTTTTCTTCATTAAATATGACCCAAAGCCAAACTCTCTGATTTGTGCACAATAAGTAGCTGTTGCTAAACAAAGCAGCATTGAAGGTCACTTTACATTCATGCCATTGTTAATGTCAAATATTCAGCTGGCAGCAGCTTGCGCAAAAAACATATAGAAGTGCTATGTTCCTCCTTCAATGCCCAACAGATTATAAAAAGAACTCAAAGTCAGAGTGAAAGTGTGATGAGGCTGATGGACGGATGGTTTCCAGTAAAAGCTGATGTAGTTTGTGAACATTATAAGTACTGTAAATACTGACTTTAAAAACAAGAGGCAGAAGGGGAAAAAAAACCCTTTTTTTGTTGTTCCTGAACCACTTTATTTATTTAATAAAAATGATTATAGAATTCAAGTCAGTATGTCAGTGTGTGTATAAATGCATGGCCTCTGACCTTTCGTCTTCTGGGAAAAGTGGCCCTCCACTAAAATGTAGTGGATAACACTGACTTACAGTGTCTCACCATTTAAAAAGAGTTTCTATGACACCATTATCACAGTCAGTGCCTGGTTAGACGTCTGATTGTCTTTGCTTGTCTTTGTGTTTCGCTGTGATGATCTTCCTCCTCTTTAATGGACAATGATCATTAGTTATTAATAAAACATGGCAGTCTCATCCTTCAAAGAGGGAAGGTGGTTCACAAACACACTCACATACGGTAAATTCTCTATTACTGTAAAAGCCATTATCAAATAATAGCCGGTATCTAATAATAGCTGGGGGGCGGAGTCAGCAGGACAAAATAAAAGCCGGTTTCATATAAAGGCGGGTTTGGTGTTTGTCTTTTACTGGACCAGGAAACTATGAATGTAATCTGCTGCTGCATGACAGCAGCCATGTTTGGATACCAAATCACTCAAAAACCTCTCCAGCCCTTGTCCGTCCAGCCAGAAGACACGACTGGCTCAATGTGAAACAAAGCCATAAACATGGAGCCCGCTGCCACCGCGAGCCCATCCCCAGCGAGGAGCACGTGACACTCCGCTGTCATCACCAACTGGGAAAAGTGGATGAAAATGAACCTGGAGGTGCATTCACACTGACATCTTCTCCTTGTGGAGGTGTGTTTTTATGCAGTTATGGGTTTGTCCATCTGCAAAATTAGAAATAAAGGTCTGTCTCTAATAAAAGCCTGTCTCCTATTGGCTGGGTTCTCTCTGCAGTTGAGGTAAATAAAGGCCCCGCCCACTAATAGACCATTTATGGTATATACGATAGATAGAGAGATGGATGGATGGATGGATGGATGATAGATAGATGATAGATAGATAGACAGACAGACAGACAGAGACAAACAGACAGACAGGCAGACAGACACCCCCACATCAACACTGAGGCTAAACTGTCTCATTGATGGTGNAACAGACAGACAGGCAGACAGACACCCCCACATCAACACTGAGGCTAAACTGTCTCATTGATGGTGTGGGGTGTCTGTCTGTGGAAATAAATGCTGCTAACTGTTCCTGCTACAGTTTGAACTGAAGAAGCCTTTTGGATAAATGGCAAATATCTTCAAACTATTTTTTTCAAGTCCAGGCTCAACTTCAACTTTCTAGACATCTTACCACCTGAGATGAATCTTCACAGAGACGCATGTCCCACTTAAGACCAGAGGCCAAAAGTTGGAACAGGAACCGATTTTTTCCAGCTGAGCAGCAGCATTTTTGTGGCTGAAACACCCTGAGAAGTTCACAGATTAGCTTCAGCACTGGTCTGAACTATTCTTTATTTCTTTTGCTTGATTTATGAAAAATCCATAAACAGTGAAGTAAGCCAAGTAAATAAAAGAAAACAAATCATTTAATAAAAGTAGGGAGAGATGGAAAATTAAACATTTAACATACAAAATGACACATTACAATCACAAATATGAGATGTTTTAGAAATTACTCACATATTTACACATAAAACATGTGTAATTTTAATATGGATGTTATACAAGGACAAGCAGAGACGCATTAATATGCCTTATCGTTCACATAAACACAGTCTGTGCGTACATTTGTCTTTATTCTGCGTTATTACAAGTCATTATTTCTGCATTTTTATATCTGTTTTCCTGCAGCTTTAATCTCATTTCTCGTGGAGGGCTTTTATTGGCAGTTTGTTCTTTAAAGTCTATTCAGCGAGCGATGACAGAAACGCTCCGTAAATTAATGGTAACTGGCTGTTTGCTGGGTCAGATGAGGGAGAGATGAGTGATGAGTGGGAGGACGAAGGGAGAGATTCTGTAGGAGTAAAAACATGCAGGGGGTCAAAGGTCAAACCCTCACACCGCTCACACATTCTGTTTTTGTGACAGAAACAAACAGCAGATGCTCAGTGGTGAAGCTGATCTCTGAGCCGAGAGGAACATTAGAGGAAAAACACACCAGTACAAACATTTATCAATCTTTTCATTTCTCCAATCATCAATATCAGCAGCGGAAAGCAAAAGTCAAACCTGTCTGCAGTTTCCTGTGAGAAATTAAACAAAAGAGGGGAAAAAGACGACAGTCTGAGCTGAAGACGTCTCATCCAAACAGCTTCTGTTTGTACAGTAATAATGAAAGTCTTTCATATTGAACTTTTCTGAAAACGATGAAGAAAGAAAAACTTAAAAAAAAAAAATCAAACAGGGGAAAGGACGAAATGAAGATAGAAACAAAAGTTGAACGAGTAAAGTTTTCAGCAAAATTAATCTTTTATTTTTTACTTCCAAGGTGAATTTTAAGGTGAAATCAAACCACAAAACAAAATTCAAAGAATGACTTTCTCTTTATTTCTAAATTTAGTTTTTTTTTTGTTTTTTTTTCAGACTTCCAGTCTGATTGTTTTGCTCTGAATCACCATGAATAAGTTTTTATTTTTGGTTCAGTTTGTTTCCAATCAGAAAAATTGAAAGTAAAGCAAAATATAGCAATGAAAGTCATGTAAGAATGCTTGCTTTTCTCAGTGGTCAGAAATAACTGGGGGCGGAGCAACAAAATCATCACAGGAAGAAGTTACTGTATATACTCAAAAGTATATGCCAAGTTTTTATTACCAAATTTCACAAAGCAAATCGGGGGTCAGCTTATACACGAGAAATTCAAATTTGATCCCAGAGAAGGAAATTTCCAGGGAAATACTACCCATTACCACTACCCATGAAAATAGTTTAAATCATACCTTAGAATGAGATATTTCCTGACAAACTGTTTCACGGTTCAGACAAGGAAGAGGAGTCCGAAAAAGTTAATGTTACGGTAATCAGCTGCTGAAATAAATATCATGCTTACCAGTATGTGGATTATTTTCATAAAATTACAGGAATACTATGACAACACCAAGAAAAACAAGTAATTTGCTAAACAAATAAATTGATGGAACAACATCAGGGGGTCGGCTTATATATGAGATCGGCTTATACTGGAGTATATACAGTAGTGTGTAAAAAATGGAACAAGGACAGAACTGTCACATGTTCCTCATCATAGTCGTCATTTGGTCCATGTAGCAAACAGACTATAGCAGCAGAAGCTACATTCAACTTCAAGACAACATGTGGCTTCACATGATGTGAAGATGTGCTGCCTTCAGAACAGGAGAATGGAGCAACATACTGAGAACCTTTAATATGTTCATCTGAACATGTATTAGCTAAGATTCATGTGTTGCCACCTTTTCACAGCATCTGTTTATTTGCTGTGGGTAATCAAAGGTTTAGTTTACTAAATGTTAACCACGTGCACCTAAACCCTCTCCGTGGGTCAGTCAATAGATCAACAGATCAATAGACTGATCACCTTGTAATTGATTCAGAACTAGTTCAGATCATGTTCACACCACAAACAAACTGCTCCAGAGTTTATCTGTGACTGAACTTTAAACCACTTATTCAAAATTCAACATCATCAGATCCAGAGGATCCACCTTCATTGCAGGATCCTCTGGAGAGTCCAGAAACTGAACTGGACCAGATTGATGTGATTCCTTGCTTTTTTTTTTTTTTTTTNTTTTTTTTTTTTTTTTTGGGGGGGGTGCTGGCCAGACCCTAAACTGACACAGAGAAAATAAATAGAAGATTACAGGCTAAATGTTGAATTAATTTTTAAATGAAGTTCATACATTTATTAGAAATAAAAATGGGTTGATTGTTCATGGCCAACCCATAAAACCACCATGTTTCACCTCCTCTCTCTCTCTCTCCCCCTCCATCTGTCTCTCTCTCTCTCACACACTCTCTCGCTCTCTCTCTGCCTCTCTTTCTTTGTTTCTCTCTCTCTCTCTCTCTCTTCATCATTGTGACACTGAAAAACAACAAAACCCTTTCGAAGCTGCCAGTCATCTTTCCCAGCCCACCCACACTTTAATGACTTATTAATTAACTTTAATCAATTAATCAAAGCCGCCAGAGAGAAAATGACACATCAAACAATGATCACTTTTATTCAAACAGCAGAATAAGCAGCCAGAAAAAAACAGACTCATTCCCTCCTGTAGGGCCTGTAACTGTAAAGTAAAAAGCCTCTCTCTCTCTCTCTCTCTCTCTCTTTTCATGTCTTCAGTGGANTGTAACTGTAAAGTAAAAAGCCTCTCTCTCTCTCTCTCTCTCTCTCTTTTCATGTCTTCAGTGGATTTGATTTTTATTCTGCACTTTGTAACAAAAACAAAAACTCTAGCTTCCATTGTCGCCTCCCTCTCTGAACTCCTCCACGTTTGGGGGGATGGAAGCTGGCTTGCAGTGGCTGAGTCGAGCCCTTGGGGGACGCCGGCGGGTCTGCGGTTGCCAGATGCTTTGCCAGGTCGCATCCGCGCTCCTCGACAGCGGCAGCAGGTGGCGACGGGCGTTTGCCAACAAACTGCTGGCAGCGGCGGAGAGCTTACTTAGCCTCTGCCTCCAGAAAATCAAAAGGTAAACGGACCGCTGCCTTCACTTCCTCTGCCTCCATTTTTACAAACACTTCCTGTCTGCGTCACTTTATTCTTTGAAAATCTGCCTCAAACCTGAGTTTTGGCTCGGCAGCTTGCTCGACCTCTGACTTAGCCTTTAAAATTGAAGTCTAACTTTATTTTTCAGGGTTTACTTTTATTTCTACCTAAAAGCTGCTACACAGTGTGAATATTGATCAAAAATGTATTTTTTTCCTTCATTACTCTGTCATCCTCCCTTCCTTTCCCTCCTCTCTGTTTATATTTAATTCTAAGTTTTTCTTTCTTTCTTTCTTTCTTTCTTTCTTTCTTTCTTTCTTTCATGGTGTCATCAAACAAAGCAGGGAGTGTAGAAAAAGACATTCAGAGCTTAACGTGAACCAGGATGTTAAAAACATCTGATTGTGAAGCTTTATTACTTTTCGCTGTAGGAGCTGTTTATTTTCCATGTCCCACTCCCACGCTTTCTGCGGGGTTTCAATAATTCATGTTACCTGAGTTATTTATGCAATCGCTTATTTATGAAGACAAACTCATCTGTGAGGTAAATGAAGACGTCCATTTAGTTCACGCTGGCTGAGGAGCTTTTCTTTTCTTTTTTTAGTTCAATATCATTATTTTGATGGCAATACAGTCCTGAAATTGGTTTCTGTACAAGCCGTCATTTCACTAAGGCAACGTGACCGATGTGTGCAGAGAGAGAGAGAGAGAACAGAGGGAGGAGCAATTCAGGAGTGAGACTGGCGAGAGAAGAGAATAAAAAGCGGGGAGAATAAGGAGAGAGAGAGCAGGAATAACAGAAAGAGAGAAGAAAGAGGGAGCAAGAAAAGGAGAGAGGGAAGGAGAGAGAGGGGAGGGAAGATGTCACC
Organism: Lucifuga dentata; assembly: GCA_014773175.1. Classification (NCBI taxonomy): domain Eukaryota; kingdom Metazoa; phylum Chordata; class Actinopteri; order Ophidiiformes; family Bythitidae; genus Lucifuga; species Lucifuga dentata. The sequence continues at coordinate 8,995 of VXCM01004320.1, forward strand.
CTTCCTTCACCCAAAAAATAAAATAAAATCATGTAAGAGCCTGAGGACAAACTTCACTCATCCACCATCACTAACAGACTGACAGACAGAGAGAAGAGAGAGAGAAAGAGAGGGATGTGGGAAAAACAAGTGACAGACAAGTGATGAGTTGATCAAGTCAAAACAAAAACCAGGAAGCAGCAGCTCAGAGACGAACAACGGATTTACTGTGAAAGCAGGACAGAACGAACGAGTGGAAGGAGGAAAGAAGGAAGCTGGGATGTGAACAAGAAAGAAAGAAAGAAAGAAAGAAAGAAAGAAAGAAAGAAAGAAAGAAAGGAGAGAAATAGAAATGGGAACATAAGGAATCTAAACTGAAATGAATGAAAATAAAGATGTTAATCTGAGCTCCATCAGATAAACGTAGTGGAATAATTCCTGGGACATCATTCCACAGATTCCAGGCTTGTTATTCCCATTCTGACGATGCTTTGCAAAATCCAGATTTGTCGGTATTCTACCTTGTTTTATGTTTTTTAGCTTTCCCAGCATAGTAAACTTATGAAATCTGAAATCTGACTTGCACTCAGAACTCGGGATTTCTGACTTCCAACTGGGAAAAGTAAAAGAAAATGTCCCCTCAACTCGGAATTCCTACTTGGAAAGTGAACGAACTTCCTCAGCCTCACCAGAAAAGAATTTAAGATCTTTGCATTGTCTCCAGTTTTCTGCTGCTGCTGCACCATGCCTCTCTGAATCACTTTTATTGGAGCTGTTGATCAAAAAGAAAATAAAAAAAAAGTCATAAAGAGGCAGTTTTTCTTTTTCACAGAAGCTTGTTTTGTAGCAGCTGCTGTCTAGTTTTTGACTCTGAGCTCTTCGAAAAGAATTCAAGGTCCATGAAACTCAGCACCAAAAGACCACTGTGAAAATGCTTCTGTTTTGCATTCTTTTTGATTTTAATACAAGATTTTTCATTACAAATGATAATATCATCTTAAAGGACCATACCACCCATTTTGCATGTTTGAGCCTAATATATTCAATTCTAATACACGTAACGTTACTGACAATCATTTCCCAAAGCATACTACTGCAACAGTGAATTAAAAATGTTTTTCCTACCTTCCAGACCGCCATTGGTTTCAGTTCATTCTGGTATGTTATTAAAATCAACTTGATACTTGAAACGTTCTTGGGATAGATAATCCATCATCACCAACAAGACGTGTATTCAGGTTTTTTTTAGAAGCTACGTAATTTTAGCATTTAAGCACAATAAAAAGCGTGGAGTAAATGTATGTCTCCACCAGGGAATATAGTCCCAAAAGAANCATTTAAGCACAATAAAAAGCGTGGAGTAAATGTATGTCTCCACCAGGGAATATAGTCCCAAAAGACGACCTGAGTTTATGGAAAAATTTAAAGGACCATGACTTCATAATTTTACATAACTATTAGCAGGAGAAACATGGATTTTTAAGGTAGGTGTATCACTTGAATATTTGATTCTGAAAGATTAAGAGATTCTGCAAAATATCAGGAAAGCTGAAATACGGTTTTATCCTTTGGGAAATGATTGTCAGTAACATAACATGTATGAAAATTGAATATATTGGGCTCAAACATGCAAAATGAGTGGTATGATCCCTTAACAATTAGAGTGAAAAGTTGAATCTTTGTAAAATGTACATGAATGTCAGAATATTTAGTATTTGGTATGAATGACAGAATATCTTAGTATTTGGTATGAATGACAGAATATCTTAGTATTTGGTACGAATGTCAGAATATCTTAGTATTTGGTATTCCCCCCTTTAGCTTTAATGATTGCATCACTCCAGCAGCATGGACTCCATAAGTCTGTAAAAAGCCTGATGAGCCAAGTTATCCCAGCATGATCTGACAATGTTCCAAAGATCTTTTTGTGATGTCAGACTTTCTGATTATTTCCACACTTACATAGAAAACATCACAGATTTTCTCTGTGGTCTCAGACTTTTGGACTCCACTAAGTGATCATCCAGCTTTGTACAGAAGACAACCAGCAGGCCATGAGAGCAGCGTGAAGCCTCTCTCCATTTATTAATACGGGTGCTTGTTATTAAAAAGCTGAATCTGAGAATATGTTTTTGATAAAAGTGCAGATGGATTTTCCAACGGTACTGAGCAGCAGTTCACTCCCAAGGTCCCCGACGGCTACATGAAGTCCTCCTCTGCTTCTCCCTGAAAAATGCCGCCCCTGTTTGGAACAAAAATACACTCATCCACAATGGCCCTTATTGTACAAAATGCCACTTGAGCTACTAGACAAGCGCTCCTCGTCTTTTTTTTTTTTTAATATATTTTTCCTCCATTCAGTCAAAGAGCCTGCGAGCAGAGCATGTCTGCTCCCTGATGAAAGACAGAGTCTGCAGCAATCAATTGGACATCTGCCTTTGCTTTTCAGGATGCTCATTGTCCGTCCACTCCAGACGATGGCCACGGGCTACAAGCTGCCTCAGCTGTCAGGGACTCGCTCTCCTCGTACAAGGAGGGAACTGTTTTTTTCGGAGGAATCTGCTCTGTGGAAATCGATAAAGACTGCGGGGTTTGTTGATGGTGGGTGGGATAGAGTGTGGAGGTCTTCCAGCTCCACGTCACCCCAAATTTCCAACGGACAGCAAGCGGTCACGCTTAGGGCAGGGCCGGCCTTAACATTTGTGGGGGCCTGGAGGAGATTTTTCTTGGGGGGGTCCTCCACATCTTAACCTAGATGACATGATAACAGACTTGGATTGTGATTGTCCACTCTTTGATGAAGTCCTCCCTCTTCCCTCTGGAATCCACAATGTCTGCCCAGGATACAGTGAAGCACGACAGCATAAAGAAAAGTGTGGAGTGAATGTATGCCTCCACCAGGAAATGTAGTACCAAAATAAGACCTGTGTTTATCGAAAAATTTAAATGACTGTGACTTCATAGGGCTGTGTAACTATTAGCAGGAGAAACATCGATTTTAAAATGGGTGTATCACTTGAATATTTGATTTTAAAAGATTAAGAGGTTTTGCAAAATATCAGGAAAGCTGAAACACAGTTTTATCCTTTGGGAAATGATTGTCAGTAACGTAACATGTATGAAAATTGAATATATTAGGCTTAAACATGCAAAATTTTCTGAACATATATGCAATAAAATTCTGATATACTTTCCAAAAAATAAATTATTTTAAAATGTACAAATATAATATATAATCCTGACTCTAAAAAAAAAAGCTTCCACACTTGACTATCATGTGATCAGTTTTTGATCAAGTCCTTCACACTTGATTAAAAAATGGATGAAGCAACATTTTAAAGGCCACAAAGTTGAATCTCAGTTAACCATGTGATGACTTCATGATGACATCATGAACACTTTTGTCACAGTCTGATGTCATACTGGGACGTAAATGTTTCACTGAGTCTCGCAACACAGGTGAAAACTAATGAAAGCATCAGAACAAATTTGCTTCCTGTGAGGTTCAGCTCGCTACCTGCTGCCGCCCCACTGGCTGATGAAGCTCATGGTGATGATGATGATGATGATGATGATGTGGTGAAGACCTGCAGGAGTTTATGATCCATGCAAATGGAGAAATCTGCATATTGGTGCAGATGAGTGTGCCTAATGGATGCCTACACACTGAGGTGATGATAACAGAACATGGACAGCAAAGTAACAGAGAGAGAGAGAGATAGAGAGAGAGAGAGAGAGAGAGAGAGCTAGAAGAAAAAAAACTGAATCTTTTTTCTATAACTAACCGTGACCCTCAACAGGACAAATGGGTTTAGAAAATGGATGGATGGATTGTCAAGTCAACTCGTAATTTATAGATTAAAAAAAAAAAAATTGTCTAGCAGACAAAGAAAGAGAAAAAATGAAGGACATGATTTGGTTTGATGTGAAAGAAAAAAAACAACAAAGAGTTAAAACTTGAAACTCTGCTGCACGACAAAAAAACTCAAGTTTTAAATAGAAAACACACAAACAGAACTCATGAGCACCAAGAATAAAGGAACAGTTAATAAAATCACACAGATGAGTGAAGACTTTGATTTACTGACCCTGTGGATGAAACTTTATTTGTCCTGTCAGATCTGCTTCAGACTGACTCGACACAAAGTCACATCACATCAAAACCTTCCCAGACAAACTTATTTTCTTATAATACCTTTGTCTGGAACAAAAATGTTCCATCATCAAACAACAAAGTATAACAAAGGTACAAAGGAAAGGGAGAAAAAAAAAGAGCTGTGAAGGAGATGAAAATGAAGGGGTGGAAGAAAAATACAGAAACTGTGTCTGTCTGCTGAAGATCCAGATTTTTAGAGGATTTTATGAGAAGTGATGAAAAGATAATTAAGTCTTTTGTATAACTGCTGTGAAGCTTTGTGGACTTTATATAAGTACAGACAAGAAGAAGAAACGTCAGGAGTTCAAAACTCCTCCAAGGCCCAACAGTCTGACATTTATCATGTAAATTCATTGTTTGGTGTTCTTCTTCTGCATCTATATCCATAACTTATGAAAATATGTCCAAAACATTTAACTCTGCTGAATTAGCATCATCTTATCTCAACATTGGTGTAGCTGCATGTTTCTAGACTTACAGTATTTGTTAACATACAGTGACACCATAAATGTGTAAATATTTTCATCGTTTTAAAAAGTTGGATAGAAATGCAGTGATTGACTATATTGGGGTGTGATGGCGTGTTGATGAATTTTCACATCATGCACAACAAGAAAACAAGACAAACACGACTGGAAGTAGCACGTTCAATGCCGGACATATTACACTACAGGCCAGAAGTTTGAGGCCACCCCCAGATTTAGCATGAGCAGACTGTGAAGCAAGTTAATCCTAAATGATGTGGGAGAAGGCAGACAGTAGGAATAGAATGTTAAAACACATCAGCAGGGAGCTGGAACACAACCGGAGTACTGCACTAATACAGACTGATGCCTTCATGAAAAATCATTTCTCAAGCCAGAGTGGCTACATGATGTGCTGCTGTTGACTAATTCTTCTTGAAACCTACTTAGTTGTATTTAGCCAGTTAGCTACAAGGCTAACTGGCTAACAGCTAAAGGCAGAAACAACAACTTAGTTTCTTCACCTGAAGCAGAACCACTGTGTAAATACCAGGAAAGTCAAAACTCTTGAGAGGAGGAGAGCTAATCAGCTGATTTGAGCCAGAAAACAAGGAGGAAGTGTTGCTGACTCAAGCCTTGGTTATATGTTTGTGAGGCGGCTGTCGCCGGCGGCATTTCCACAAACAGTGAAGCATTTTATATCTAGCACTTTCTTTGTTGCAATATTCTCTGAAATAACGGGACAGTATAGAGAAAATATCATGTCAAGTAGGAAGTAGTCAAAGAAATAGTCAAAAGACAATCCCGCATATTTTTCCAAACTTTATGGCAAAAACTTGTATCTTTGCCCCGTGCAGTATTTCATTCCAGGAGTTTTGGGTCGTATTACAGATGAAAATTAGTCAGGTTTGGCTAAATCTGGCACATTTACATTTTATTGTTTATTAATGTGCATTGTCCCATTATGAATAAAAATAAACTGAAACTGAAACTATTGGTCCTTACAATGTCTCAACGAGTCATAAAGACATTTGTATATACACAGCATCAGCAGGTCCACCCTCCAACTCCTCCATTTTGAACAGCACACCACTCATGCCAAATTACAAAATCTAGGAAGGACGTGACCATGCGACACGTCACCACAGAGGCCCAGTGTGCCACAGCCGTGATTACGTCATACCATGTATACTTGAGTATAAGTGAGTTTTTAATACCAAATTTCACAAAGCAAATTGGGGGGTCAGCTTATACATGAGAAATTCAAATTTGATCCCAGCGAAGGAAATTTGCAGGGATGGAAATACTACCCATTACCACTACCCATGAAAAATACAGGCAGTCCCCGACTTACAAACGTCTGACTTATGAACAACCCGTACTTATGAACCGACCGCCATAAAGCCTATTAAATAAAAAATTTGAGTTACATACAATGATTCGTAATAATGAAGGGCGCACTACTTTACAATGCATATCAAAACAACAGAAGAATGCCNATGAACCGACCGCCATAAAGCCTATTAAATAAAAAATTTGAGTTACATACAATGATTCGTAATAATGAAGGGCGCACTACTTTACAATGCATATCAAAACAACAGAAGAATGCCTCTTCTGATGTGCAAGACATCAAGGAGCGAGAGTAAGTGTTAACCTACATGTTTTTTTATACTTAATATTTTTAATACCNTTAGGATATCTGGAAGTGTTTCTTTAATGTTTCTTATGCATAGAAAGGTAAAATATATACGCTATAGATACACACCTTATGTAACTGTTCCAACTTACGAACAAATCCGACTTATGAACAGCCATGGGCATGGAACTCGTTCGTAACCTGGGGACTGCTTGTACTTAAATCATACCTTAGAATGAGATATTTCCTGACCAAATATCTTATCCAGCACATTTTGCGGTGGCCGGTAAGCTCTGCTGTGATTGGTCAGTTATGGTAATCAGCTGCTGAAATAAATATCATGTTTACCGGTACATGGATTATTTTCAGAAAGTCACAGGAATACTATGACAATACCCAGAAAAACAGAAAATTTGCTAAACAAATAAATTGATGGCACAACATCAGGGGGTCGGGTTTCTTTAAAAATCTAAATTTGCAGGTCAAAATCAGGGGGTCGGCCTTATCACAAGATCGGCTTATACTCGAGTATATACAGTATGTGGTGTGCGCCCTGGTGACAACGTGAAGTATAAACCAAGCTTCAGACGGGCATAGCTGGAGAGTTAGCTAGCCATACTCCCTCTGAACAGAAAAAGCAGCTAACCGTGGAACTACCGCTGTCCAAAACAATATTGCTGCGTGTCTCAAGTTTTGGAAATAGCATCTACAAACATAACGATTCTGTGAAATTTCAACTAAAATTTTTTTGGAAATCTAGCAGTTTAGCTAATTTTGTGAGTACAGCCTGGTCTGTTTTCTTTGATTTTTTTTTATGGTCCAGCTGATGGAGGAAGAGGTGGAGGAGAACGAGAGGAAGAGGTCACGCTGAAGAGCAAAAAAACAAAAAAAAAAAATAACACTGTGGAAAGAAAAATGTAAAAAAAGAAATGAGAAGCTGTAATTACCCAGAGGGAAAGGTCAAGACGTTTGTGCAGGTTTTGTAATTAGCTTTATTTCTGCAAGCGGAACAAACAGAGCGGTCTTTTGTGAAATTGCATTAGAAAGGTTACGCAGACCTTTACAGCCGCAGGATTAACTGAAGCTTCTGCCCAGCAAACGACAATGTTCTGCAGAAACATGCCACTCTGAGAAATAACACGTTTCAGATCGCACACGAACATTTAGAAGGTTTTAATTAAAAGCAAGTCAAATTAATTGATGAATTCTCACTGAAAAGTAATTAAACTGATGAAGTGGCTGCAGGCTGAAGTTCTGTTTCCATACTGTAATTCCCAGTTTGTCCTCGGGAAGATCGTTCACCACCGCTGTTTCATTTGAGAGTAACGGCTGAGCCTTAAAATATAAACCTGCTCTCAAAGAAAATAAAATTAGCAAGTCATGAATTAGAGCTCATACAGCCAAGCAGAGCGAACAAGTTGACACAAATGTGAGTTGTTCTTTTCATAACAACAGCGTATGATCACTTCAATAACTGGATCACCTCATATACTGGTAGAGTAAAAGGATACACGTCCAGAAACAACCTAGAAAAATGAGCTCATGCTTTTATCTCTAGTAAAGTGGACTTCTGGAAAAGTCTCCTCACAGATCAATCAGGCAACTTCAGCTCCTCCAAAATGCTGCTGCAAGATTTTAACAAACTAAGAAAAGCCATAATATTTTCCAAATCCTTCAGTCCATGCCAGTCATATAAAGCCAAAATCTTGTTCCTAAATCACTTAACGGTTCAGGGTTCAAACACTTATCAGACCTATTAGTACCATATGAATCCTGCAGAAATCTGAGGGTCTCCAGTAATGGTCCTTTGAGCCAGGCAGACGCTGTACGACTTTCAGGAATAGTGTGTGTTGTGTTATCATACACTGCATGATCGAATCAACCATTGTTCACGTCTAACGCCCCCGATCTCTGTGCGTACTCTTTACATTATGATGAATATGCCCAACCGTGGTGCTCATGCTGTGTTCAGGCTACCTCAGAAGTTGGATTTTTCCCAGTCAGAAGTTCCAGCTTCTGACTTCAAAACATTCCAGCCAAGTGTAACCAAAAAAGCACGGCTGAACGTCAATAAATACTGTCAGATTAATAAACTTAGTAATAAATGCTAACTAAAGTAAAGTTAGACTACAGGACTGTTTTGGTTGTGTTGTTNACTTAGTAATAAATGCTAACTAAAGTAAAGTTAGACTACAGGACTGTTTTGGTTGTGTTGTTTTACAATGATATTAGTCACAGTAGTAAACATTTGTGCTGAGAAGTCATATTATGAAATTATTTACACTTACTTATCAATGGCAAACAATTATTATTCACCATAGATAGTTAACTTGGTGATATATTTTGACCTTGTTATTTCAACGTCATACAAGAAAAAATACTTTATTTACCTGTTAGCTGATAATTTACATTCATAAAGCTTGCCTCTACGAGCACTGCCATGTTGAGTGACATCATACTATTGAAGTCGGGGTAGATAATTTTGGTCTGAGTTTCCCAGTCGGAGCTCCGACTTCAAATGCCGTTCCAACACATTTTTCCAGGCAGGAGATCAGAAAAATCTGACTTCTGAGGTAGCTCGAATACAGCATTACAATGAGTGTTTAAACAAGCTCCATTTGTCTTTGTCCTTTGACAATTCCAATAAAGTTTCATTGAAAAAATGGCTGTGCCTGTAACTCATAATGCATCCTCAAACCACATGTAAACCCTAGAAGAAGAGGAAACAGAAGGATTAAAACAGCTAACGGCTGCAGGTCAGGTGGAAATTCGGCCCAACCATAAAATGAGTCAGATCAAATCAGGGTAAAATCAGCCCGAAATTAGTGTTTGCTAGGCTTTATTCACTCCTAGAATTAGACCCAAACAAGGTGAAGCAGCTTTTTTCACTGTAGCTCCTTTCACACGTACACTTGTCAGGAAAAGTTCCCACTGTTGTCTGAGATAGTGAGCATGAAGCAGGACAAGCTGTTGCAGCAATTGTCCTACTCAGACCCCAGTAACATTCCCAGAGAGTCACGTGAGAACAGAGGCCGGGATATTTCAGGACAAGTAAATGACGTGTTTTTGCTGCGACTCACTTATAATGATACCCTTATCGTGTTGGCAACAAGGTGGATTTTATCAAAGAAATTAAAGGGTCTCACGACTTCTAGACATGGATGGTTCCATACAGCTTCAAAGTATCTCAGCCTCAGCTCCTATTATTATACTTATAGCTGGCACATACATCAGAAGGGTCCTAGACTTGGAGGCATTGTCAGACCTGGAATGACCCGTGCCATGCCGTGCCGTCCTCAAGGACTGTTTTCACAGTTTACACAGAAGCACACATCTTCCAGGTTATTGACACTGTCCATGACATTGACTCCCTTCTGGAAATAACAGAGACACTGGAGAATAAACATGAGTACAGGAATATAAGAGTATAAAAATATAAGGACTAACACACTTGAATACAAAATGAACAGCTTAAGTATATGAAATACAATATGCAGTAATATTAAAGATAATATGCAGTACATTCACTTTAATTCTCACAATTTCCAGAAGCAACTACTCAATAATCCAAGTTTGCTTTCCAGTCGTTCTGTAATAATCTTCGCAAATTCTGCATCATCACATGAATTGGTCACATCGTCAGCCATTTTGATGCAAACCAAAGGGTTTTTATCAGTAACAATGTACTTTTTCTATCACGTCCTGCCTTATTCTTCTTCTACTTCAAATTTATGCGTTGGTTGGCAGATCAGCTTTTGTTTGGAGGCAGGATCTCACCCCATGCCTGACAGGGAATTTCAGGTTCAAGACAATGGTCGCAACAGGAAGTCCTGCTTTGTTCTGGTATACATCTGCCTTTTATGCCGCTGACGTCTAGCAAAAATGCCCCGAACATCTTAGAACTGCTCCAACTTTAACGATGAAAAATGATTATGATAAACATCATATTTTTCTGGATCTATCTCTGTAACTATTAAAGATACGTCCAAACCTTTTGTATGCTGCTGAACCAGCATCATCTCAGCTAAATATTTGTGGATGTTGCACATTTCTGCCCAGTTTGTTCTATTTTCAACCACCATGCCCAGATCCTAATCCAGAATCATTTATCATGGGGGAAATATGCCGGAATTCTTTTCATTCAGATTGCTGTTATTTTGAAGAAATGGACAAAAGAATGGAAAAAGACCTTATCTCCAAATGTTATTTAATCATTAAAAAAAATTCCTGGATGTGCTCCTAAATCCAGATTTATTTATTTATTCATTCATTCATTCATTCATTCATTCATTACCCCACCATTCCACCAAGTTTCATCCAAATGGGTTCAGTACTTTGGAGGAATCCTGCTCCCAAACAGATGCATGTAAAAAATATAACCGCTGTGCAGACATGAAAATTTGTCGAAATATCCAGAACATTTTCCCGTGTGCCACTGATTATTATTTACAGGACTTTCTTTAAACTATTAAATAACGGTTATGAGGTTAAGTGATATTTAACAACAGGCTTTGCTCTCGCTGAAGTTTCACTCCATTAGAAAGAAACGAGAGAAAAAGAAGACAGATTTGTATCTTGCTCCCCTTTTATTATTATAATTTATTATCTTTTATTATTTCCAAGGGAGTTTGTCATTAAATACAGGGATAATAATGTGAATGTGAGGTTATTCTAAGGATTATGAGGTGTGTGATTTTAGATGTGGTGTGTGTGTATATGTGTGTGTGTGTGTGGTGTGGTGTGATGCAGAACAGCAAATTGTGATGAAATATTAAAATGTGACAAAAAAAAGTTCTGAGTTTGCTGCTCTGCCTGCAGTCAGATGGTAAAGGGCATGTCAGGATTTAGTTGACAACATTAGTCTTAACGCACACATACATACACACACACACGTACACATACACACACACAACACACACACACACACACACACACACACACTTTTCCCTCTTATTAATGAGTNGATGCTGCTATTCAATCACGCCACACACACACACACACTTTTCCCTCTTATTAATGAGTGGAGCCGCTGGCTGCTGTCAGGCCTCCATACACACCATCACAACCAGACAGCAAGATAATCGTTATTCAACCTGCTGGCATAAGCATTAAAACTCTAACTCCGCCCCCCCCCTCTCCCTCTCTCTGTTTCTCTCTCTCTCTCTTCTCTGTCTCTCTCACTCTTTCTGTGTCTCTTTCTTTTCACATCTTGTTGGTCCAAAGCTCCAGCAGAGTTGAACCACGCTGCTCTTATTAATTTTGGTAGAGCAATCATCGCTTTTCATTGCGCTCACAGTGACATGACTTCAAGTGTATTCAAAGTAAAAAAAAAAAAAAAANTATATATATATATATATATATATGCAAAAAATAAATAAATAAATAAATAAAATAAAACCCTCAGCGTGTCATCTGAAGTCTCCTTTTAACTTCCTCTTTCCATCTTCCCTCTGTTCCGCCATGTTGGATCATCGTCTGTCCCTCTGATTGGACAGCCATCCGTTCTGCTGAATCAGCCCAAAACAATATCACCAAAAAAATAAATAAATAAATAAAAAAAGCTTTAATGTTTAAATACGAAAGTCTGAGTAAAAGCACAGCGGCTCATGCACACACACACAGACACACGCTGTCCTCTCACAGGGAGCTGCAGCAGAAAGTTTTATTTCTGTGGTTACAGCGTGAACGTGCAGAACGGGAAAGCAACATGTGGCAGACAGGAAACACAATCTGTAGCAGCCAGCAGGCTTTTTACAAGATTAAAGCCATGAGAATTTACAATATGCTAAGGTCACTACAGCCTACAAGAAGTATTATTACACAGAAGATGAGAGAAATCTTCTGTCTGTATATATACTTTTATACCACATAATACATAGAAATGGCTGAAAATATAGGGCACAGAATTCTACAATGTGTTTGCCGGCCTTACTTAAATAACCTATAATTACAGTTTCTCTGTCTGTCTGTAGCACCAACATCTTTAGAACCCGGCACTGCAAGAAGTTGATATTCAGCAGGTTTATTGCTGAGGACCCAAGGACATGCAGTGTCAGGTGTGAAGTTATTTGGATGAGTGGTTCTTGAATTTAGCTGTGCCAGTTAAAAAGTAGTCTTCGTGGCAGGATAAGCTCCAGGCACGGCAGCATATGCTCCGGTCCACAGGCACTTATGGCTGCTATGGCGCACACCATGAAGTCTGACCGAACACACGTTTTCAACGGGCACTGCACTAGTTATGATAATTATAAAAATCTAACAGTAGCAGAGGAAGTAGAATGACCGTGGCTCCTCCCCTTCCTGTATGAACACACATAGACACACATAGACACACACACACTTGCCCCTTCAATTCCTGCACATGGGAACGAGAGCGAGGAACCGACTGAAGTTGGAGCCCTCACAACCAATAAAAGGAAGTGTTGTCATAACAAACTTTAAACATGAAGTAAAAAATATATATATACATTTTATTTTTTTATGTAATCAATTAAGTTGGTTGTTCCTTCATCTGCAGGTCAGGTCAGATCAGGAGCATGTACTGGGCTGCGTGTTGCTGCATCCGCCATGTCCTGGGTCCTGATTGGCACCCATCCTGGCAGACCCGTGGTCCATCTCCATGTACCCTCTTTGGCTTGGTCCAGTCACTGGGTCCTCAGCAACGAAGCAGCTGTGTGCTGGATCATCCTCAGAAAAAACACGCCACATGGCTGGAGTGTCTCGAATTAAAATGACTTACTTCCTGTCCAGTGTGCAGCATTGTTAATGAACAGACGACAAAAGCAGAAGCCTTTAAATACCATTTTAGATTTGTTGGTTTTCTTTGCCATTATTTACAGCATCTGATGAGGCAGACTTCCTGCTGCAGTGCATTGTGGCACTGAATGAACAAAATCATAGTCTTAATGTGTGAAACCTCCATTTATCTGATGTTCTTCATCACTTCACCGCAATTCTCAACGCTCAGAAGTCAGAGGTCAAACATCCCTCAGACTTCATTACTCAGACTACTGTGTCCACAGACACACACACACACAGCAGCATCTCTCATTAGAATGACACTAACACACACAAGCTGCAGCTCAGTGAGGCTAAAGGTTAGCGTAGGCCGCTAACCCTCAGCCCCGCCTCCTCACGCTCTCCCCACCAGATCCACATTTAGCCTGATTCTCAGAAACAACATGGACAAACAGATATTTTCTGATGCATAATTCTTCTCTCTGTCTCAGACAGGTTGGAGGAAGAAACTTTAACCCTCTGGAGTATAAAGTCATTTTGTAATTTTACTTTTCATCAAATATTTCTTTTATTTATATAAGTTCCACTTACATCTTGCTTTCATTTAACTAAAAGCAATACATGGAATCATGGAATCAATGAAAGAATTGCAGAAATAAACACAGCATTAAACAAACAAGCAACAATAAGACCAGAAAGTATCAGTGGACAAACGTGGCTGACATGATGAAAACATTCGTCAAATACTCTTCATTTTCCTCCCCGACTTTCCCCTTTGAGCTCTGCCTTAATTCCAAGGAAGCTGCAGCATTTTAGATAAACACACTTCCTCATTTCAGGCACTTTTACTAAATTCACCTGCTGGAGGCTTGATTCCACTGTGGGGGGTGTTTGATTTGTGCCACTTAGCATGCTGGCCAGGTGGTGCAATAAAACAGGGAATAAAGCCCAGGTAGATAGCTTTTCTTAGCTTTGCTGTGCTACAAGGTACAATAACCATAACCCTAATCATGTCCCATGATTAAAGGATCATACCACCCATTTTGCAGGTTTGAGCCTAATATATTCAAGTTTCATACATGTAAGGTTACTGACAATCATTTTCCCAAACATAAAACTGTATTTCAGCTTTCCTGATCTTTTGCAAAATCTCTCTTTCAAAATCAAATATCTTTCAAAATAAATATTCAAGTGATACACCCACCTTAAAAATCCACGTTTCTCCTGCTAATAGTTACGCAGCCTTATGAAGTCATGATCGTTAAAATTTTTCCATAAAAGCAGGTCTTCTTCTGGGACTATATTCCCCGGTGGAGGCATACATTCACTCCACGCTTTTTATTGCACTTAAATGCTAAAATTACATAACTTCTGAAAAAAAACCTGAATACATGTGTTGTCTGCAATGATGGATTACCTATCCTAAGAATGTTTCAAGTATCAACAAGTTGAGTTTAATAGCGTACCAGAATGA
>VXCM01004321.1:0-41784 GCA_014773175.1 Lucifuga dentata
GTAGTTGGATTGACACTCTTTTCATCAACACCAGAATTTTAACTCTGCTGAATTTGCTGTGTAGAACTTGAATCAACCTTGCTGCCATTTATTTTTCTTTCATGACTTTCCGTACCTGTCTGTAACTGAATGAACGCCCGGCTCTTATTTCTGCGTGATGATTCATCGCTGTCACCTCGGCTCCCCTGCTCTCTCATGTCAAACTTCATCTCCTTGGCTTTTAAAGAGCTGCCATTAACTACAGTCTCCTCCCTTGTTCCATGTTGTCATAAACTAAACACATCAAATATTCATCGCACACTAACATACTGCTGTTATGGAATATTATTCATAATCTCCACAGGCTTTGGTGAGTCGCTGAGGGTTGATCAAGAGCTTAAAAGCCTCGCAAAGCCTGTGCTGCAGTCCACTGCAGGTGAGCTCAGTGTGTAAATCAGGCTAAAATCCTAAATTATGGTAGAAAACACATGAAAAACAGAAGATTTAGATTCGGTTGCACTAATTTATGATTCCACTACTCTTTGTTTTACAGCCTGTGAGGCTTTCATTCCCAGAAGGTGAAATAAAGCAGCATTAAATGCATAACCACATGTACAGTAATGGCATTGTAGTCTCTCTCTCTTTCTTTGTGTGTAATGCGTCTTCAGTCCTCCCCCAAGAAACTGTTTCCTGGTTTAGATATAAATTAAAAAGTTAGGAGTAGACAAGTTCAGGTCAGAGTTAAGGTTGACATAAAGCTCTGACATTTACGACTGAGATTGGACTCAGAGTGTGCGTGAAGACGGTCCTCATAAAGATAGACGTGTAAGAATATGTGTGTGTGTGTGTGTGTGTGTAAGTGTATACATTTGTGTGCACATCTGTTTTACTGACTAATTAGTCTTTGTTAGCTGATTACATTATCTGCATTAAATTGTGGCAACATGTTTCCAACAGGCTGTTTTTGCAGGCTGACATGAATGCCGCTGTGATGTAACTTTATCATACTGTATCGTACTAAAAGCTCATCATTTTCACGTTTTATCAATTTTCATTCACAATTACCCAGAATTTAAAATGATGTGGACCTTATGTTCACGTGCATTCGAAATCAGTTCTCTCGGTTTCTTTCTTTGTGAGAGCATCCTGCTTTTAGAAACAAAAAGTAACAAGAATAGGGAGACAGCAATAAATCATAAACAAATGCTTTTTCACAACTTGGCAACCCAAAATTCATAGTAATGGCTTATCACTGATCTATAAAATATTAATTAATTCTTTTTCAACATTAATAAAGCTATTAGTTACCCATCTCTAAATATGTCTTCTTAGAAAGTAAGTTGTTTAATAATTAAATATAGAGCAGAATCTGACTTTAACAGATTTTTTTTCAATTCTCAATTTTATTTTTTCAAAACAAAAACTGATAAGACAAATATTGATCAGATTTTCCTTGAAATATAAAATTACACATATTGATCTCAAATTTTATGGTCCTGACATGCCAGCTCTATTGTAGATGAAGGATATACACTGTGGATGTCATCTTAACATATTCAGTTTAGTTTACATTAAGCTGCTTTCTTTTCCCGTCTGCCTCTGATGCTCACTGTTGCTTGACGTGTAACTAATATCTGCATTGCCTTGCAGCAAATTTTCTCATGAACGACTGCAGATGGATGCTGATGCTTCAGTCAGTTTGTCAGTCCTCCTCTGTAATGAGTGCAGGGTGTGTTATTTCACAGTCTATAAACTAAACCCCTAATGTACAGCCATGGGAAATGATAATGCTGTCAGTGCAGAGACAATTAAAAAAAAAAAAAAAANAAAAAAAAAAAAAAAGAAACTAAGCAGGCCTGGAAACATTTCATTATATAAAGTCTATGTTTATGGATCCGCTTTCTGTTTTGTTCAGCACAGTGAGTTGTGTTTGTAGATAACGTCTTTTCCTGTGACCCTGAATGTTCATGTGGTTAATTCAGTCATAAGTGGGGTCAGCAGCAACACATGAACCCATCACCCCTCATGGGAGAATAAATGACCGAGGCCTGTTTACAGTAGCTGCTTGTAGATTAGCACAGAGTTCAAATTTAGCCACTTTACATTATCACAGTGCAGATGGATAATAAAATGAAATACAACGAGGATCCTTTGGTTTTCCACTTGCTAACAAGCAACTGGAGTAGAAATGAACAGCTGTCATTAAGTATTGTGGATCACCTTTATGCATAAAAAGCAATTTGTGCGTGCAAATGAAACACCTTTGGCACAATGAAATAATTTCAGGAGCATTATGCTCACATGACAGTGACATAATCATCTAAGTTATGTGTGTTTGCCTGTATGTACGTGCATGATTGTGTATTAGAGCTGTGTGGGAGAGAGAGAGAGAGAGTGTTGCAGAGCACAATATGGAAAAAACTGAGAAGATGGAGCAGCAGTTAAGGCGTTTTGCTTTTTCTGCCAAGTGGTAGTAAGAAATTGAGTTAATTTAGATTAACGATGATATAGATACTAAAAGGGGAAACAGAGTGAGATAACATAAATGAGGAACAGGGACTGTGGGAGCGCCAAGTGAAACAGATGAATGATCCTGATATATTCATGTTTTCAAGTAGAAAACACAGAGGACATCCTTACACCAACAAGGATTGCATTAAGATTTATAACTTTAGAACCCAGATTTATATTTATCTTAGACCTTCCTGAACTGCATTTGGCAAGTTATAGTTCAGGAGGTAGATAAGTATTTTCCCAATTTAAAATCTATATCTGCAATATATAGATATAACAAAAAATAGTCATCTGGAAGTAATCAGTTGGTAAAGTGAATAACACATATAGTACTTTACCTTCACATATCAATGAGTGTTTGAAGTGATATATGCAGCATTTTTCTTAGAAATTAAAGATACTCTGTTACAGATGTGAATCTTTAAATCTGTTGTGTTGTGTTTCCAGTTTAGCAAACAAACAAACAAACAAAAAAAAAAAACTCCATCAACTGGCCTTAGCTGATAAAATAATGTTAGTTTGTAATAAAACAATGATAAGTGTGCTTAACCTAGTAATTTTCAGTTCTCCATATGGTTTACATTTGGTCTTATTTTCTCTGACATCAAATATGATATTTATCTATTCTTTTATTTGCCCCTAAAGACAGCCATGAAAGTTTTGTTTGCTCATCACATAGCTGTGTAGCTAATTAGCTTGAAGCTAATAGAAAATTAGCAAAACCTATATGACTTTCCGGTTAGCTCAGCTTATCCAGTGGTGTTCATATAAACTCAGCACTAATAATAACTATAACCAAAAAGAGTACTTATATTTTCCTAATTCATCTCTTCCTGGCATTTTCATCTCTTCTGATGACCGTGTCAGTGCATTTTGTCATAGTTTTTGACATCATGTTTCTATTCTGAGCTCATGACTAATTTTTCAAAACTTTCTTCTCTAGAAATGCTGTAAATAACTACAATACTTCTCCAACCTGTCTGGTTAAATAAGGGTTGAGAGATTGAGGGCTTTGTATGTACTTCGCTATGGTCTGTAGCATTGTCACTACAACAAACCTTCCCTTTCCTCTGAGCGTTTGAAAGATTCCAGGCTGATGACAAAGTGTCAGAGTAATGTGGAAGAGCTCAGAGGATTACTGTACATAAACACTGCATCGCCTGCATCTATAAGAACGTAACACAGGGTGATGGAGGTATAATAGGCAAGATACAGAAGACACAGTGTAGGGATCATAAAGGTGCTTTCATAATTCAGCGGGTCTATATGGAGATTTTCAATCATTAAACATTACACAGGCTATTGTAGGAGGAACTTCTTGTAGTTCCTGTACTGCAGTCATACATTAAATATCATATACTGTATGGATGTCAGATGCCACATACCAGTTTCTGATGTGACTAGAGGCATACAGTATCGCCTCACTATGTCAACTGTTTGGACCCTTTGTGTATTTTTTCTCTATCTGCACACAACTATTGCATGCAGCTTCATTAGTGTAAATATGACTGAATGCCAATCTGTTCAGTGTCTCCATGTATATAGCATAAAAAAGGTCTGATCAGGTCTCTTCTTAGTATTTTGTTCTGTTTTGTAACTATTTTTTATTCAAGGTGGAACTGAGTCTAGAGACAATTACAATTTTTAGAGAAAGAGATCTTTTTTGTTGTGGTTTCAGCTTGGGACATAGTTATTTCCCTCAGCAGACCTAGTCCCTGTTGGACTTAATTAGGTTGTTTATCATGTGGTCTTGGTGTTGATAACTCTGTTTGTTTGTCAAACAGCAGCTCCTATCCCTGAACCCAAGACCTTATTAGGACTACGTGAAGGCGTCCAGTACCAGACCATAATAAGAAAGCCTGAAGCCTCTGGAAAAGACAGAAAAATTCAGTTTGACTACATGAGAGGTCTTCTTGTTTGGGCCCTTTTCCAGCATCACTTATTCGTTGGAACACTCTGTTTTGGCCACTATGATTTCCTTTCCCATTAAAGCTGTTTATAGAATAAATTGAATGTTTGTACTGCACCGTTTTGTCACAGAAAATATTTTCAGTATAATGTCACCGTTTTCTATTCACGGACAACTGAATCAGTGTGTTTGAATCGTCACGGTAATGTGTAGGTGTTGACAGGTGAAATTGCTGCATCTGCTTTTCTTGTTGCTCTCTTGTTTATACCAGATCTCTGAAGGGAGAACGGTATGAATGTCACAGTTCCTGCGGGTGCCATATGAGACTTAATATTATGACAAAGCGTTTTCCTTTATGTTCTCCAGAGAGATTCTGACATACCTGACATGTTTCTGACTTTCTCTGGATAAATGTGGTCTTAACTCTCTATTTCCTGTGATGAATGAATTCACTCAACAGCTATGAACAGCTATATACAGCTGGAATGAATTAGATTGGCTCAAGCTATGCATAATGCTCAGACAGGTTCATATTCCACTGAGACCTCTGTGCAGGTTTCATGCCTTTTGAGACTGAAATTGATTGAAAGGATTGGGAGCGAGACTAAGTGGCTCACTACATCACTTAAGACTGAAAAACACAGCTAGAAACACTTTGAATGATGACGTGCAGATAAACTGTCTTGTCTTCTTGGCTGCATCTCTGTGCCAGCTGGGTCAGTGAATCTCAGCATGCATACAGAGATCTGGCACAGACCAAAAATCTAAGTGCTGTTTCTGTTTGAAGCTTGTCCAAGATTTTTCCTGCCAGGGTGAGACCACAGATGCTATCTGTTGTAATGATGTTGTAATGATGTTCCAGCTCCCCGCTGAAACTAGCAGCAATTGCAGGTCGTAATTACAATGCTACTGTGTCAAATTGTAAACTCAGGCACCTAATCTTCAGCCATTTTCTTTTAAGCACAGTTGGGAACTGTGTTGGCACATTGCATCCAACTCCAAAAGTCAAGTTTGTCTATTATTGATTCTGTAAAGCCTTATATTCTTAAATCAGGTGAAAAATCACTCAGTGCAGTGAAATTAGTTCAGCCTGTTTCTAATACAAATCAACCTGAGTGTCAGAATCAGGAAAAAGATTGCTGCTCTAGATTCAAGGACAAATTATTCTTGAAACTCATTGATTTGTATTTTGAAGAGATTTAAATACTTTCATTGCACTGGCAGAAGAACAAGACACTTTTAGGAATCAAGAATAGACAGAAATGGGCTCGTTAAGATGAAGATTTTTGCAGCATGGACTCAGTGAGGGGTATGTCTGGCGCTGTGTGATATGTGTGATGGCACTCTTGAGAATTTTGTGATTAAGGGACGGTTTAGATCTGTTCCTCTGCTTCTCCTGAGAGGAAAATGAAGCTGAAGAATCTCATTAAATTACTTATGGTAGCTGTATGGAAACGTAAATAACTCCCTGATAGAAGATTATGTTAAATTGCTCTAAGAGAAAGATGTAAGAAAATTCCACTAATCCACCAAATTTTCGCAGCATGCCTCATTGTTACCTGCACATCCCATATAGAGGACGAACAAAGGTAGGGAAAAAGAAAGTGCCAGTTTTCCAGGACAAAGTTCTTCCATCTGCCAGAACAAACAATGTGACAGTAGAGTCAGTGTTGTAGTACAAACAAGCAAATGTTTGTATCAACCACAAGATTTTATCATGGCTTGGTCCTCTACTGACTTCATAATCCAATTCTGTGTTACATGGTCAAGTGTCTTGCTTTACCAGCATCACGATCTATTTTGCAAGTTCTCTGCATAGCTTTACATGTTGTAAAAAAAATTAAGTAATAATAATAATAATCAATAACACTTCAATGTGGCACACAAAGTATTTTTGACACAATCCAAAAAATTTGATGGAAAGTAAACCAAAACATAACACAGTTAACATAAGCTGTTTCCTTAACAAAAGCAATTTCTAAGTTATCTCTTACAAATGCATGTTTAGTGTAGTTGTGCCTTTTTACTTAGATAAGAGATTTTTACAAATCCCAACATGACACTGTTTCTGTTTTCTTTAATAAAAATGCAATTTAGGTCCATCTAATCTAACTATAATGGCAGGAATCTGTCTGTCTGTCTCTGTCTGTGGCACCAATATCTCTAGAACCGGCACTGTATGAAGTTGATATTTGGCAGGTTCATTGCTCAGGACCCAAGGACGTGCAGTGTTGTGTGTGAAGTTGTTTGGGATGAGTGGCTCTCAAATTGAGCTGTGCAGGTAAAAAGTAGTTCACACGGCAGGATACGCTTTGGGTGCAGCAGTATATGCGCTGGTCCAGTGGCACGGTCTCAACCTGGCCCCGTACAGCCAACAAAGCTAGCTCACGAGGACGTGCAGAACAAAATTATGGCATACACCATAAAGTCTGGCCCTTTCCGAACAGGCACATTTTGAACGGGCACTACACTTCTTTAATGCTGATTACTTTGGACTGGACTACTCAAATAAACAATACTTGGAGAAAATGTGGTGCAGAACCAGTGTAGGATGGTGAACTGGTGACACTCAGTCTCCCTGTAGGTTTCACACAGTAAGTCTAATTGTTGATGCGTTGGAACAGAACTGAGTCAGCATTGATGTTTACTGTTCTGCCTTGTGTTTCCTGTAACCGTGTTAAAAAAAAATAAAAATATATATATATATATAAAAGAGTGCATGAAACAGCCTGCAGCCAGTGCTAAATACTTCCCACGGAGAAGCTCACGTACACCACATCAAGTCCCACGCAGTCACACACACACACAATACAGGTGCATCTCAAATGTTACACAACTGTATCGCAGTTTCCTCATATCCAACAGTTGTGACCTCTGAGCAAGAAATATGACTGTTTTCTAAAACATATGAACAACCACATCAATACCCTGCACACACGTCAGGAGCTGCATGTGTCTGCATCCTGACCGATGGGTCATGCTCTGCACTTCACTCCTGCACCATAATGGGGTCAATGACAAACCTTTTTGGCAGTTCAGAGGTTAACCACATTACCCAACTGTTGAAATGTCAACCAGCATTATTTTTTTTCTGTTTTTTTTTTTAGGTTAATACTGGCTTCGCATCTGGGACACACTAATGTTCCCGTCGTGTTATCTTAGACAAACATCCTCTTCCACTCCACGTAATGTGAGGTACTGTAACATGAGTTTATATCGAGGCTAATGGGAAGCCTTGTTATATATTGACTGGAGGCTGTAAATTCATTTTCCTCCTTGCAGAGAAAACATCTCTAGAAACAGGAGTATGGAGACAAACAAGTGGTCAAGAATAATCAAACACTTTTACTATGTGTTACCATGGAGCCAAGGCGATACACGGCACACAAATGTACAAATGTGGGCAATTTACGAATGTAGCAGAATATGGAAAATGAAGTATGGTGTGGACAGGGAAATGACCAAATTGGCTGATTCTATGAGACTGGAAAACAGTAGTTGAGTGATTAGTGGCCTCACAGCAAAAAGGTACATGTTTGTTTCCTCCCGGTTCCTCCCACAAAAGACATGCAGGTTAGGTGAATTGGAAACTCTAAATTACCTGCAGATGTGAATGAGTTTTTGTCTCTATGTGTTAGCTCTACTGGAAAACTACCCACTGTGTGCCCTGCCTTTTACCTAATGGATGCTGGGAAAAACTCCAGGCCCTCATGATCCTGCACAGCATAAACTGGATTGATTTGAAGCTTGTGTCAGATTAGTAAGAACTCTTTATTTCCCCTTTCCATAATAAATAGAGAACTGTGCTTCAACAAAATGCTGCTATTGGCACATTTGACTTGCATATTGAATCAAAATATCCCATTGACTTGAACACATTTCTAAAATACATGCATATGATTGCAAGATTAAGCCCAATTGTGACATATTTTGCCAGAATGGGAAAAAAATACACTTGCTGGTGCACTCAAACCACAAGCAACCAACAAATAATCATATTCACTGAGGCATGACAAAGGTAAACTGTAAGTGTGAGGAATGTGTGATGTTGTGTTAATGTAAGACCAGAGATGGAGGATGTCTTGCACTTCACAAACACTTCACAGCAGAGATTTGCCAGCAGGCAGCAAATGATTAGCTGGGCAGTGCGTGTCCTGTAACAAATCCAGCAGGCCTGACTGCTGAAGTCCACAGATAGACTGACCAAATTAGGCTATGGCCATGATCAAGTTGGTTGTTAGCGACTGTACAGTGTATATACAACATCCTTAAATAAGGGATGCTATCCTGCACAGGCATCCTGGATTATGTAGAAAGAGACAGAGCCGATTTTTTTGAAATCCTTGGTCAAAAACATTATGTGACATGTCAGGATATAAGTTCTGCCCCGGCACACCACGACTCACGTAATGTCTGCTGAAGAAGCACGACTCAATATTTAGGCCAGTTTGAGTTCTTTTTTTTTTTTTTTTTTTTCAGTTTGAGTTCTAATTAAATGCTGAGACACCACGTGGAAGTTTATCTCCTTTTAGGAAGGATTGAATGAGTCTGGAAAGTTAATTAAGTAGTTAAATAAGCAGCACTGCACTGCATGTAATTCAGGCAATGAAGTTATTGGCAACAATAATAAAACAAGCTGAGGGTTATGGATCAAATCCAATGAGGGCTGAGGTAGATCATCACACACAGATGGAACAGACCAAGGTCAGGAAGCACACTGGGGACAGTCAGAGAGATAATCAAGCAATCAGATCCAAATAAGCGGGAAACAGGTTGAATTCAGAATACAAGAACAGGCAGAATAACGGGAGACAGATAACAGAGAACAGGATATTTTTAGGAGCCAAGAAGAGACAGAAATGGCTTGTTAAGATGAGGATTTTTGCAGCATGAGGGTTGGTGTGTCTGGCAATGTGTGTGCTATAGCACCCTTGAGAATTTTGTGACTAAGACACAGTTTGGCTCTGTTCTTCCTCAACTGAAGAATCTCATTAAATTACTTATGGTGAATGTATGGAAACTTAAATAACCTGCTGAGACAAGATGATGTTAAATTAACCCAGCAGGAAGATGTAAGAAAATTCCAGTAATCCATCAAAATTACACAGCATGCTTTATTGTTACCTACACATCCTGTACTGTGTCCTGTCAGGTTTTAAGATGCTAAAATAGAGATTGAACAAAGACAAGGAGGGGAAAAAGATTTTACCAGGACAAAGTACTTCCATGTGACAAGCATGGTAAATCCTTTTTATTGTCATATGCACAAGTACAAATGAAAAAATTTAACCCATCCTTAGGGAGCAGTGGGCAGCCATTGTACAGTGCCTGGGGACCAACTCCAGTCCTAAGCCAGTGCCTTGGTAAAGGGCGCTGACAGGAGAATTAAGCCTAACCTATGTGATTTTGATGACAAAAAAAAATTTATGAAAAATGTTTTTGAAAGAAAAAAAAAAAGCATTGACATAAAACAAACTAACAGCAAAGTCAGTGTTGTAGGGGCCTTTTTTTTTTTCTTTTTTTTTTTAAATCATATTCCAGATTCTGAGGCAAAGCTGATCACAGTTTGACTGGTGATCTAGGTAAATCATGAATTCAATTCATAATCCACTTAGAAGTCTTGTTGCAGAAATTACTAAACTTTATCCCTGTACTGGACTTTGTCCTCTACCAACAACAAAACTGTAGCCGGCCGATTTTCCAAAGAATGAGGGGATTGGCAACAGGTGTATCAGTCAGTGATCAGGTGAGTACAGGAACAGGAAGTGAACAGGAAGGGCTCTAGATAGACAGCTGGTGGATGGGAGTCACCATGACACTGCAAATACACATCAATTTTGCAGAAATGTATTATATAGTATATATATGTTATAGTATGTTGTATTATATATGATAAGATTACACAGACATTGCAAATAGAAAAAGCAAAGCCAGAACCAACGTTTTGCCACACTATGCCCTGCACATTTTTGCTGGTGTCCTCTGCAGCAGAAGCCTGCTGTGTGCCAAAGCAGTCGTCTCGTTGAAATGAATGAAGAAGCCTGTGTGTTTAGCTGCAGAGCTGCGCTGAGTGTGAAACATTTATTCGTTTCACACTCAGCCCAACACACAAAATTGAGCTGATGTGAGTTTAACAAATTCAGCCCCTTGATCATCCAACGCCTTGAACGTTTGACGCCAGCAAGTTTGCATGTGTAGCAAAAAGCCTGATCAGCAGGAACCTGACAGAGTCCTAATAGAGCCATAAAATATCAAGGTAAAATGTAACACTGTCAGGTAATAGAAGATATGCAGGTTTTACCTGTATTAAACCAGATGAAGTGACCATGAACATATGAAGGGGTTGTAAACACTAAAATCACAGATTCCAGCGCTACATGACAGACATTGATTTGCCTCACAGGACTGGTTTGAGCAGTTTTACTTACTCTGAATGAATACTTACTCTGTATTATTTGCTGACATGACTTTAAAGCAGGTAAAGCAGGACATCAACAGGAAGCCATCAATATGAGATGAATTTCCTGTTTGATGACAGTAATCTGACTTGTAGCGTCACATTGTTGTTTGTTTGATTCTGTGGAAAACAGGCCAACAAGTTCAAGCATCTCTGAGGTTTTTCGAAAAGAATTCACCAGAAGTAGACAGGTGGTTGGGGAGCAGATATTCTTCATCATAAAATAACTTCTGAAATACATTGAACATCACAATGGTGATATATAACAGCGAGGGATTATCCCTTAAGACATGATCTGTGTTATGTTAATGTGTTTCAGAACATTGTAGAGAGACAGGGAGCTTGTTCAGGTCTGATAAAGACCGGGGTGAGGTTTATTTTTTTTCACAGAACATTATCTATCACTCCTCTACTGCACAGTTCAGACAGTGCAGCGGTTTTGAAATTATACAGAGGAAAGGTCAAATAATTGGAGGTGATGGAGAATTTAGTGATGGAGGAAAATTTGCTGAAGTGCATATGTGCATGATCAAACCCATGATCTGGTTATTCATCCAGCAGCTAGTGATGCCTAGACCTCAGCAATGTTCTATCTTTTCTTCATGCTGAAACAAGAAACTCCTTCTCTTCTGAACTCTGCTTCACCCCATCATCAGATAAGGCATTGTCATGCAGCGCTGTGATGCTCAGTGTAACATCTGCAGCCTGAAGGTATGAGCCTGCCGTGCTTTGCTTTGGCTTAGATCACAGCATGAGGAGTCTTAAAAATAAACAGCCATAGGTTGACTAAAGGTAAGCTGCATAAGCTTTAAATCATTCAGTCATCTTGTTGCTACTAAATGTCTGTCATGTGACTAATATTCCATAAAAAACCTGAATATAGGAACAAAGTAGATCAGTGAAAAGATGTGGAATCTGTTAAATTGCTGGCATCACCTCTCTGTTAAGATGGAGGCTTTTGATGATTCAAACATACAGTACATCTCCTTTACGGGAAAGTTCCTTAGACGCTCCGTTCAAACATGCCAGGAGCTTGACAGACAGAGATTACAGACTGATGCCAAATATTCTCACTCAATATTTGCCATCTTTAGACTGGGTAATGCAGGAAATTACATACAATTACACAATGGCATCTCTCACGATGCCGTTTAACTGTCTGCTTATCTTGTCTTCGTCGCGGTTGGAGAGCTGCTCTCTAATTTTTGCATCAGACCAATTTCCAGCCATTTTATCTTTCGTAAAAAGATATGTGACATAGGTGCAGCATTTAAAGCATCTCTTCCGAGTCTCAAGTGATTGGTTCGCAGGCTTTACACAAGAACGTCTAATGTCAGAGTAGCGTAATCTCTTGTGTGCTTTTGCTGGCAATGTGAATGCATTTATTCCTACTTGTGCCATAAAGGAAATTTTATGGAAATGTTACTAGGTCCTACCTAGTAAAATTGCTTGCACTAGTTTTACAAAAATGCCACTCAGGGGCCTTTTCAAACATGAGGTTGAAGTGTTAAATTGCCAATTATTTAACAGAATGGGGTGCATGTGTGAAAGGGGCTATAATTACTTTGGATGAGCACACACAAGAGGTTGAAGGTGTTTGGGTGCTGCCTTCCCTCTCAGAGAACAGCACCCATGGACAGGGTGTCGCTACAGGACAGGGTGTCGCTCGCGGGCATTTTCTGAGCGCACGGTTATTGTGTTTTCCAAGAGGTTTGTTTTTAAATCTCTCCCGTCTGCCCACATTTATGCACGCATACTCCCTTTTGTAATTTTATTTGTTAGCCACTGTAATCAAATGAAAGGTAAGTACTCTCCAACAAACAACAGTGATTGTTAGTGGCCATTGTGTTGTGCCAGCCAACATCTACTTGAACATAGGGCGATTTCTGTGTGTTTGGGACATTCTGAGAATTTGCGTCATTCAATTGTGTTGTCAGTGTAGTTTTTGTTGTTAGACGACTGAATAAAACGACCAGGCATCATTCAAGTAAAGAGCTTTTTTTCTACAAACATAATATTTCAATAATACACCTGAATTATGATTTATCTTAAAGGTGCTGTAATCCAAATGTAAAAAAAGTTCAAAACAATACCAAAATTTGAGTCTTTTAATACATTTAAATCCTAGACGACTACTAAAGTTGAGCTATTGTTTAAAGAATTTTTGTTTGCATCTAGCAGTGCTTATTGGCTGATTTGCAGTTTCATCATAGAAAAAAAATACTGATTTTTCAACATTAAGATTTTGAAATATATGTGTTAATTTAATTAGAATGTATAGATCAAAACTTAAGGAATGGGACTTTGGGGTATTTCTGCATCTGGTTAGCTCAGTGTTTTGTAAAAATTACAATGTGCAAGACAAAATATCAGAATTTGCATCATCATGTAGGAGCTAACAATGTTAGCTCATATTTAACACATTTAATAGATCAGTGAAACATCTGAGCTAGTTGGCTTGTTTTAGGATGAATAACAAGAAAGACAACAACCTAAGAGTTCCCTCTGGCTCTCATCTGCCACCTCTTAAATCAGACATGGAACAATAACTGTCTAAACAAACAATGTGAGAAGTGGGAAAAGCTCTCGAGGTTTTTCCCTGAACGCAGAGCCCAGGAGGTCGAACAACACATTTTCCCAAACACGTTGATTGCTCTGGATCCACAGATCTGCAGCTTTGGCTGGTTATCATAACAGCAGAATATACGAGTCTAATTAGTCTAATTAGCATACATACTTTATGAAGCAAATGCACAAATTAAGCAAGTTGGGAGCATTTGTGTTTATGTCCTTTTTGAGGCTCATTCTTTATGGCCTTGAGCACTACAAAAGGTGAATGTTCACTTAATGGAGGAGGTGCTCATGCAGCTTTGGGGCATTTCTTCATCGTTACCTAAGAAGATACAAAAGTGTATTAAATCAAATTAGAGGACCTCAGGGTGTTGATGGTTAGCTTTTTCTGGAAAACACAGGTAAAACAGGCTTAAGGGTCTGTTGCACAAGGTGGGCCTGCCAAGCCAGTGGCGAATCCTGCCCAGACGGGGCACCGAGCCCTCACACTGCAGCCAAACCAACAGGGCATAGGCCGCCCAGTCAGCATTCTTCCTCCACTCTGGCCCAGCTATAGCACATCCCCCCCTCCCCCAACCAAGCCATCCCCCACCACCCCATCCCTCCAGAGTTTAATAAAGACTAAGACTCTGTATTATTAAAAAGAGTTACATCACTGTCTTACCAGCAGGTGACATATTTCAAGTTTTCCCATTGAACTTTTTTGTCAGTATTGGGTTGGGCTTGAACATAGGAGTGGAGTCACAAGTTGTCTTACATATGTTTATCCTTGAGCTCTTAGTGACAGATTATCGCCAACAGGTTAAATACACACAAAAGGATTTTCCTCCTCTCTCTTTCATCGTCCTTCTGAGCACTGACACCGCGTGCATGCTAAGCTGTCTGAATAATGCCTGAATTCATTTTTTCACACCCAAAAACACTGTCCTATGTGGACGGACATAAGACAGCATTTTCTTAAAGGATGACGTAAGCCTGCACACTGTGATGCACACTGTGTATCAATAAAGTTATGAAGACAACTTTGCCACCTTCTCTGGGATATATTTTGAATTTCAGGATTGCAGCACACAGCCATTTATCTGTATTATAATTTTGTTGTCTGGTGATGTGATTTGTGGTCTCACTGCAGCAATGCACTTATTACTGCTCACCTTAGTAAAGGAAAAACAGAAAAATAGAATTGAAAAACTGAGAAACTGGGTTTTGTCAGTCTCACTCATTACCACGTGATGTGACTGTTGTAAAGCATAGTTTTGCTGTTTACTGACAAAAAGAAGGGGAGAAGAGATGCGGCAGTTTTCCTGTTGTTTTTAGCAACTTGGTGCGTCTCTGAAATGACCTGAAAATACCAGTGTGGATGCAAAGTGTTTACACATGACAAAGTATATTTAAGTTTAGCCGGCATAGGATGTACACGGCCCGAGGCTAGTTAATCATTACAGCTGCTCGCTGCCTGGCTGCAGAAATTGGTGCAGGGTCAGTAAGTGTGCATGTAAGGAGTTAAGGAGGGAAATCCCTGTTAAACTATCACATGCTAGCATAACACTTATGCTGTAACCCAGATCATGTGCTCACCCACACGCACGTCAGCCGCTCTGCTGTACCTGAACACCTGCTGAAGACATAATGAGGCCTGATCACAGGCTGTGGTCAGAAGTGATCTAACACATATCAGAGCTCCGCTGTGAATGACAGGCTGGCTGCTGCTTTTTTTTTTTTTTTTTTTTNTTTTTTTTTTTTTTTTTTTTAAATGAGAGCCTACACAAAATATTGACAGGCCTGAATTATCAGAAAACACTGATTAATCATAGATATATTGGTGCATTTGTTGGCAGATGTGGAAGAAGAAATTGCAGTACCTTCATGTTTTATTCGCTGATTTTGGTGTAAATTTGATATATTTCTCTGAATTCAAGTTTAACAGGTTTGTTGTATTTGCACATTTAGTTGTATATTTAATTTTGAGTGAAATTTACTGCTGAAAATGTTATCTTTTCTTTCCTTCCAATACCCACATCTGATGGACTGGAAAAAATAGATACCGGTATTTAGGTTACATGTTTACCTTTGCCAAGAAAGTTACTTTTTCACACACATCTGTTGATTTGTTTGCTTGATTTTTAGCTGGATTACTCAAAAGGTTCTGCACCAATTTTTATGAAACTTGGTGGAAAGATGGAGCATGGCTGAAGCACAAACCCATACAACTTTAGTGTAGATCCAGATTTAGGCACAGATCCAGGATTTTTTTTTTTTTTTCCAAAAGTAATACACCAATCTCAAAGGAAAGAAAATCATGCATATTTGTCCCATGACAAAGATCAATGATTGCAGTTTGACCTTGATCTGGTAGATTAAAATATATGATCGGACAGGAGACACATTTATTACTGTACAGTAACAAACAGGGCTGAAACATGCAACAGCCACAAGTGATGATGCTGATTCAGCAGAAAATGGTTTTGACATATGTATCTTTAATAGTTACAAAGATATTGGGCTGCTCGTTTGATACTTGAAGACACATATGTGACTATTCTCATTAACTCACTTCACAGAGTTTAATGGCTGTAGAAAGACCCAAAGCCATTTCTGACCTTAACATGTGTCTCAGTGTTTAGGGTAAAACAGTCATGGCTGTGATCTCATATGGGCCGGTCCTGACCCGACAACAGGCCAGACTGGATTGGCTCTTATCCCTCAGGAGTCTGTCTGTGCAGGAGCTAATGCTAACTGCATCCTGTGGTCATTAAAGAGAGCAGGCCATTTAGACAGTATGGCTCTTAGCTTTAGATATTATCAGACATCTAATTCCCAGAAAAGCTCAGTAATATCTGGGGAGGACATTTAGATTAAGAGTGGAACCTCCCAGACTTTAGAAGCATGTTAACCTATTCAGAAAAAAAACTGCTTTGATTTGGATGTTTAAGGATTTTTTTTTAAACCATATACATTCCATACATCTGTCATGAAGCTTTGTGCTCTTATCTCTGGATCAAATACCGTAGCACAAGTAAACATGTTAAAAGACATTTCCAACACATCAGCATGAGTGTGTCCTCCTCCCTGCAATGAGACTGGAACAGAATGGAATTTGAAACGTTTTAGCCAAAAATGTTTCCATGGTCAAGGTGTTTTTTNAGACTGGAACAGAATGGAATTTGAAACGTTTTAGCCAAAAATGTTTCCATGGTCAAGGTGTTTTTTGCAGAAACGTTTCAGATTTCGTTCCGTTCTCCAACTTCGATCAAATCCCTTGTGGAAGTTTGCGGCATCGATCAATACACAGGTGAGTGACCTCTGGCAGGTAATCATTCATGTGCATCCAAAAGCTGACAGGCTGGAGGATTGAGGTGGAAAGCAGAAACTGAGTCAGTGCGATTGAGCTGTAGCTGCCTCTCTGACAGGATTAAAAAACATTTCCTAGAGGTTTTTAAACATTCAGCTGTGCACCTCCCTGACTTTGGCTCTGTGTGACAGTGTGAGGGAGTGGATGGGATGGATTAAATGAGACTGATCAGGCTTACAGCGACTCTTTTCCCCTCTGATGTTTATTAGCGAGGCCTGGATGGGATGAAGGTCACTGTTTCTCAGTCAAGAACGTGCAAGAGCAGTGGCAGAGCCAGACAATTTTCTTAGGGGTGGCCAGGCTGAGACCAGTGTTCTCTTCATGGCAGCACCTTAATTGGTGTTTTGTTCAGGTTTTTTCTGCGTGTTGCAGTGTTGTAGGCCAAATATTACCTTTTTCAGTCACTCACTCAGGCATCAATAACTGTGTAATGAGCCCCAACACATCACTAGGTGTGTTGTTTAAACAATTCAGCAGAGTTTAGAGGATGTTTGCTTTTAGCTAAAATCAGGGAAAAATTATCTAAAAATAGTCTAGTCAGTAGAAATAATGACAATTGATTATCCTCTTTGAAAGAAACGTAAGAAAAACTTGAAGCAAAAAAGAAAATGGGAATTTCTGAATNATTATCCTCTTTGAAAGAAACGTAAGAAAAACTTGAAGCAAAAAAGAAAATGGGAATTTCTGAATAGCTCCAGCTCAGCTACTGTTTATCTGCACGCTTCCGGCTGAGCTCTGTGCTCAACGAGCTCAGCTGGGAGCTTTACACGTGCACATGGCTTAAGATGGTCTGCACAAGGCATGGAAAACCTCGCTAACCAACTTTGCTATTTCACACATTGCATACTCTAACCTATCCGTAATTTCATGGAACAATTAAAAAACATCAATAAATTAAGTCAATAAACATCTAGTTTTACAAACGTACCTGTAATTGTCTTCTCAATTTGCTGNTAAATTAAGTCAATAAACATCTAGTTTTACAAACGTACCTGTAATTGTCTTCTCAATTTGCTGAAAGCTTGTCTGTGATGAAATGGCTGTGTAGGATGGAAGAGGGGAGAGGCAACAGAGCACATGGATGTGTGCGCTCCGCTATATAGAGTCCTGAGTGCTGCGGCAGCTGGGCAGAAATAGTTCCGCGCGGTCATAAATATTCAAATAAATTAAAAAATGAGTGACCTGAGAATCGATACTGTGTGTGGTGGCCACTGGGCCAGGCTTTCGTCTATGGTGGCCATGGCCACCATAGGCCACTCCCTGG
The DNA here is from genome assembly GCA_014773175.1 of Lucifuga dentata. Taxonomy (NCBI): domain Eukaryota; kingdom Metazoa; phylum Chordata; class Actinopteri; order Ophidiiformes; family Bythitidae; genus Lucifuga; species Lucifuga dentata. The sequence continues at coordinate 18,047 of VXCM01004321.1, forward strand.
CTCCGCTACTGCGTAAGAGAGACATGCCAGAGGTCATAATAATCAATCTTATTTATGTCTTACTCAAATCAAAGTTACAAAGTGCTGATGATTTAAAAAATTAAAACATTATTGTACATATCAGAAGTGAAGTAAACAGTCACACAGTCAGAGAAGATCCAGATCTTATGAAATAATAAACATAGCTTAATGGATAACATCACAGAGAGCCTGTTTATAAAAGTAAATTTTGAGGTTTAAAAGCTGTTTTGGCTAGCAGAGACTTCTATAATCCCATTGGCCAAGACTCACTGATGTACATTAACATTACACATCATTAAACTATCATCTGTATGTAACATCTGCCAGGCTCAAACCTACAGTATGTGCTTCCATTTCTTGGTTTAGAGCCATTTACAGATGCTGTTCAGCAGTGTGATGAGTAGGACCCGGCCTTTTCCTGTTTTGGTCCTCTCGTTACACATGGCCTAGTTGTACTGAGGTAACAACTAGTGTGTGTGTGTGTGTGTGTGTGTGTGTGTGTGTGTGTTTGCAGTGAGGTTTGATGGATTGTGTATCTTTGTGTCATTCAGGCAGTGTGCTGAGCCTAGATAAGCCCTCTTATGAGGTGAAAAGCCCGCCTCACCCCGCAGTAACCCTTCCCAGCACCACCAGCAGGAATAAGGGATGTCACGAGTGTTCCTCCTTTCGGCCATACTCATCGGCTCCTCCAGCATCCAAGTGGGTCCCAACACACACACACACACACACACACACACACACACACACACACACAAACATACATAGTAGTGAAGGAGGTACTTACATAAGTAGTATCATCATGCTGGAGAAATACTCAGTTGTGTTCTAGTCACAGTAAAAATGCTTTGAGTAAAATTTGCTTTATGAGTAAAATTTACTCAATTATCAAAAGTAAAATGTGCTCATTTTACTTTTACATTATTACATTAAATTATTTTTTGTCAAAGTAATAACAATCCTCAGAATTGTCATGCTCCGTTTTTCAAATAATAGAAGTAAATGAAGAAGGAAAGGAAGGATATAAGGAAAGATTGAAAGAAGGAAGTGGTGAAGGAAAGAAATAAGAACATAAGGAAGGAAGGAAGGGAGGGAGGGAGGGACAAAGGGAGAAATAAATGATGGAAAGAAGGAAGGAAGGAATGGAGAGAAGAAATAAGCAAAGAAAGAAGATTAAAGGGAAAGAAATATGACAGAAGGAAAGAAAGAAATAAATAAGGAAGGAAGAAGGTCAGAGTTAAAGTTGGAAGCAAATAAGTGAAAGATGAAGACAGGAGGGAAGGAAGGATAGAAGGAAAGAAGGATAGAAAGAAAGAAAATTATATTTATGGATGTTTGAGCTTATCTCATGTATCTACAGTTATAAGATAAATGTAATAGAGTAAAAAGTACAGTCTCCAAAATGAAAAAAAAAAAACCTCAAGTACAGTACCTTAAAATGACTACTTTTTACTTAAAGTTACTTTTCACCTCTACACAGACACACACACACACACACACACACACACCCTCCATCAGTTGTGAGCTTGCATTAGCTGCTGGCCTTCACGCTGTGAGAGACGATGTTGTTTCTTCGGCTCTGCTGCCTTGTGAAACAAACCAGAGCGTCTCCGTGTTCAAATCTAAACAAACTGTCTCACGTTGGTGTGTTAACAACATGAGTGTGCACAGGACGATGTGTAGCCTGTCCACACAGTAGCACAAACCATACTGACAACACATTAGAGTGGGATAGTGTGACGTTGATGGATTCTGTTCACAGCATATTCTGTTACTGTATATATGAAGTGAAGTGAAACAAATGAATTCCCGTTCAGGTAATAAACCTATTTTATCTTCACGGTATGTGTATTGTTCATGTCTGTTTGTTAATATTCCAGCAATATGACTTTCCTAGTGTGTCTATAACTTTGTGTCACAATGTCACACTTTCACAGTAGTGAAAGAAGTTCACGAAATACACAAAAGTAAAAGCAGTAATACCACAATGTAAAAAGTACTGCAGTACAAGTGAAAGTGATGCATTCAAAATTCTACATAAGTAAGAGCAAACAAGTATTTCAAGTAAAATGTACTCAATGTGAAGATTGCTGTCAGGCTGCCAGAACTATAATGAAAATTGGAGATAAAAGTTTCTTCACCTGTTAAAAAAGAAGTAATCCAAGCATGAAAAAGTATGAAAATCTCTTGTGCTTCTCTACAGGATTGAAAATTATAACAAACTCTTTGGATAATGTCAGAAATGCATTATGTCATTGAACTGAAATAAGGCGCTGCAGAGTTTGAAGTTGACATTTTTGAGGTAGATTTTCACCATGAAAAGCTGTATTTAGAGTAAAGTAACCAGGAACTACAACCATCAAATAAATAGAAAAAAAGCACAGTATTTCACTGCACAAAACAGAAAACTATTCAAGTCCAAATGTACTGTTACTTCCCTCCTCTACTTGTATCCTAATACGTGGTGGACTGTTTCCTCAGGTATCTGCTGCCGTGAGCCTGGATGAGGTGGAAAGGAACTGGAACTTGTATTTGGATGAGTGCAGCCGAAACAACAGCCGAGATCCTCCAAGCACCGGTGAGCTAAACCTGTTTTAACTGCTGCATCACAAACAACTAGTTCTCCAAGTGTAACTAACTAGTATTCACACATCGCTCTGCCTCTATTTACTGTACGTTTAAATTTTTTGATTCTAGTGCAGCGATCTGGATATTCTGTCTTGTTTTACTGTAAACTCCTGAAAGAGGTTTTTCTTTACAAGCTAAATAAGAGTTCTTAACATTGGTCTTGAAACAAACCATTTTGTGTTTCAATAATAGACAACTGGGTAATTAATACAATCAGGTTTAAAGCAGCAACACCCTCACATGCTCCAGTCTGCAAAATGACAAATGATTAGAAAATATGCAAAAATAACCCCGTGGAACTCCCTTTCTGTTGCTGAAGGCAAAGATTAGAGCTGCTGCCAGCCGCTCCTCTGGGAATTCAGTCTGGCATGATTTCCCTTTCTCCCCTTTTCCCCTTTTTTGTTCAGTCTATTTTCTGTTATATTCATACCCATATACTTGGTTTTTATAGCAACATATGTATGCACATACACTCATACACAAGCATCTTCAATTTCTCCCATTATTATGCACAAGCATGCTGTAATCTATGTCACTTCACAAATCCAACCTAAAACCTCTGTCTTTTATTTCTATTTTGTCTTCAAGTCTCTAAGTTCAATTAAAACCAAAAGACAAATCCAGAAGAGATTAAGATTAAGAGTCTAATACTGCAGTGCATATGATGCTTGATTGATAAGCGGATTTCTCCTGGATAAGAAAAAAATAAGATAGACTGATATTAAAAGATCTTCAGACTTTATTGAATTCCTTCTTTTGTAGTGTTGCTCTGACAAGATTCCTGAAAAAGTTGCAGAGCGATGAAAGTAAGAAAGTTTTCAGCGTAACGTACTTATTCAAATCAGTTCGTTCCTTTCTCAGCTTGGAGTGTGCTCTCAGCCATCTACTGTGATAGAAGTGGTGCTTTAGTGCTTTAGGTCGTCTTGTCACCAGAGCAATGAGCAGAGCCCAGCAGCAGCTGAGAGAAAACCCATTTTATTTTGCTCCATATTGGAGCTTGAAGCATCATGCTAACAGAGTGTTTAGCAACATTTTGAATTCTGTGCTCCAGTTGCATTATGGGTTGCTGGAATGTTTTATCTTGGAGCTTCTTTCATTCCTCATTGCTCACATACATCACATGTAAAAGTGTATCAGCAGATGGGACACACCGCCTTACACCTGACTATCTACCCGTCCACACACTAATGGTCAAGATTGTTTACATGCTCTTTTGAGAAGATGAAGGGTGCTGTATAGGATGAAGGCCATTGATGGCTTTAAATGGAAAGTGTTGTCTTGCTCAGAAGTTCAAGATGAAAGGCCATGACGTGTGCAGATGCTGTAATGGCCACCAGCAGCCACTTCAAACAAGCCATGTTGCTGTATGCCATGACTTCATCCACTCCAGGCCAAGAACAACTGAGGCCACAGAGGAAAAGCTGTGATGGTGAATAAAACTATCACCCATATTCTGTGTTTGTTCCCTAGGTTTAGTGTGCAACAGGACTTCTAACAGGTATGCTTGCTGGCCTGATGGACTCCCAAACACCACCGTCAGCGTACCGTGTCCATGGTATCTGCCATGGTACCACAAAGGTAAAGACCTGGTGTGTAAGAACATACACACTGTCATTTTTGTCTATTATTGAGACCCAAAAGTCTTTTCTGTCTTACTTTCTTAGAACCAAAATGCCAGTTTGGAAAGAACATTTCAATCTCTTTCCAATACAAATTTCAAGAACTTTCTAGAAATGAGAGAGAAATGAGTGTCGGTATATAAAACATGGTCTTTTAAGGCAGATCACAGGACTGTAAAAAAAATGTACATTATAGATTTCTTAAAACATGTCGTATGGGAAATAAAGGTATGTCACTGCAGTGGAAGCCCTTTACTCTTGGTTTAAGAAAATATAAATTTCTAAAACTATTAGCAAAGAAAATTGGCTTTATAAGTTGAAGGTTTTTACAGCCTACACAGTGTAGTGTAGTATGTCTTGTTGATGCCAAGTCGCTCATAATATCCTGCAGAGAAAGCAGCTGTCTGATGAATGGAAGATTGGACTTTCCAGTAACTTTGCAAACTAATTTACAACATTTGTGTGTGTGTGCGCGTGTGTGTTGTAGTCCAGCATGGCATGGTGTATCAGGAATGTGATGCAAACGGACAGTGGGTGACCATGAATACCAGCGAGTGTGACTCTAATGATTCAAGCATGGTAAGAATTGTCTTTTGCATATGAGCCCTCTCACTCACCATTTCCTCTCAAAAAAATATAATGTGTGTTGATGTGTGTTTTTATTTGCAGCAGTACTATGGGCAGATTCAGATCATGTACACAGTGGGTTATTCCTTATCACTAGTGGCTTTGGTGTTGGCACTTGGCATCCTGATTTTTTTCAGGTAATAATGATTGTTGATTTTTAGAATGTTTTTCCTACCTTCCAGACTACCATTGGATTCAGTTCATTCCAGTATGCTATTATATAATATGCCATCACAGTGAACATGATGTGTATAAAGTTTTTTTTTTTTTTCAAAGTATGTCTCCACCAGAAAATATAGTTCCAGGAGAAGATGGCTTTTACTGAGAAATTAAAACAGTCTTGTATAAGCATTAGAGGGTCAAACACTGAATTTTAAGATGGGTGTATCACCTGAACATTTGATTTTTGAAAGATTAGGGAATTTGGCGAAATAAACTAAAATACAGTTTTATGTTTAGGAAATTGGTTGTCAGTAACGTAACATGTATGCATGTTGCATATATTGGGCTTAAACACACAAAATCACCAGTATGGTCCTTTAATGACATTCCACTAGAAATCAGCATTAGAGTTACACCCAATTTGCTGATCAATGAAGTTAAATAAACTGTCGGACACAGATCACCCTGTAAAGCCTTGTTGTGTCTCATTCATCAGGAAGTTACACTGCATGAGGAACAACATCCACATGAACCTGTTTGCCTCCTTCATCCTACGAGCGCTGTCCATCCTCATCAAAGATGCTCTCATGGAGGCGAACGTCACAACACATGACATCAGTAATGATGAGAATCAGCGCTTCCCCATGGCCTCCATTCCTCCAGTGGCATGGATGGTCAACAATGAGGTTAGTGGTGCCCTACAGGGAAGCAATACACTACGAAGAAATAAACAACACAGAAATAAATCACTGTGGGAGGTGGTGTGTAAATGTACCACAACTGGTCAGGATGTTTATAAAATGCCATGAAGAATTTTTATTGAATGTATAAGCACAATAATTTAGATGAATTGTAGTGATGTACTGTGTCGCTACTGTTGTATTTTTACAAAACCTCTGGATGTGATTTAAATAATCAGAATTGATGACCCAGACTGTTGTTTTGTGAAAAATAAAAATCTCATTACAGTCAGATGAGATAAACACTTTGTGTATTTCCAATAGGAATTGTATTGCAGCACAGAGAATAAATAGAAACAAATAAGCATAAGAGCAAATCAAACAAGTATTCCAAGATTGATAATATAGATCAAATGACCAAATAACTAGATATATATATATATATATTTTTTTTTATATATATGTATAAAGGAGATAACACAAAAACGATCAGATCTATTTACTTTACTAGCTTCAGCAACTACGCTACACTTTGGATTCATATAACACAGCATTGCAAATTTACTGTGTACATTTGTTAAAATAGTCTAGTAAAATAATAACAGCAATGTTGTCCAAAGGTAAGCAAAGATGTTAGCAGCTAATATTGTATTATGCATAGAAGGGTGTGTGTGTGTGTGTGTGTGTGTGTTTGGTATTCCTGACATTGTNTATTGTATTATGCATAGAAGGGTGTGTGTGTGTGTGTGTGTGTGTGTTTGGTATTCCTGACATTGTGGGGACAAACAAATCTGCTCCCCCAGTATGAGGACTCATCTCCATTTATGGCGACCATCATTGTCCCCATATGGTAGGGCTTAGACTTAGTTTTATGGTTAAGATTGGAATTAGGTTAAGGTTAAGTAAGTGTTGGGGTTACATAAATAGTGGTTGTGGTTATGGTTAGTGTGTGCGTGCGTGTGTGTGTGTGTGTGTGTGTGTGTTTGTGGCTAAAGCTGGGGTTACAGTTGCCGTTATAATGTACAATGGCTGCAGGCAAAGAAGCTTCCATCTGCTATTCATTATCATTCATAGCTAAATATGGTTTGATGTGAAAGGTCATGATACTTCACCATTTGTGAATGAAACATCATCGCTGTCTGTTGTAGATCACGGTTGGCTGTCGCATCGCCGTGGTGATGATGCAGTACAGCATTATGGCCAACAGCTACTGGCTGCTGGTGGAAGGCATCTACCTCCATAACCTGCTGGTGATAACTGTGTTTACTGAGAGGAACTACTTCAACATCTATCTGTGCATTGGCTGGGGTGAGCTGGCATAGTGTGTGTGTTGTGTGCATGCATACATGTGTGTGTGCATGCATGCATGTGTAAATTACCAGTAAGTTCAGATAAATATAAGTCTTGATACCATGTTGTTTAAAATGACTTTTTTCTCTCATTTATTCACAGGTGCCCCATTAATATTCCTGGTACCGTGGGTGATATCAAAATACTTATATGAAAATCAAGAGTAAGTACATTTAGTAAAATTACTGTACATAAGTACAATTTTAGTTGTATTTTACATACATTTTTCCATTTTGTGCTACTTTCTACAGGTACTCCACTACTTTTTAGAGGGAAAACACTCCACTTAATTATCTGACAGCGGTAGATTTTTTTTTTTTTTTTTTTTTAGAATTTACACAATTTATTTCTCCAAATTCTTTAAAGTTTAAGATAGGTCATTCTCACTAGTGTGTAAAAAGCCTTTTCTCTTTCATTTTGTGGATTTTCACAATTCTTCACAATGAGTTCTTTTGCTTTTGATAAATGAAGACATTTTCTGCTGATACTTAAACTTATACTTAAACTTAACTACTAATTACTTTGAATGCAGGACTTTTACTTGGAACAGAATATTTTGGTGGTACTTTCACTAATATACTTGTTCCACCTCTTGTTCTCACACACATTCTCTTGCTCATTTCTCTCTTCTGCACTTTCTCTCTCTCCTTCAGTCTTAATCCATCTTAATGAACTTAATGAAAATGTCTTTGATTGTCTAAACCAGGTGTGTTTAACCATTTAAGAGCTGGGACGCACCAACTCCTGATTAATTGAACACACCTGGTTTATCTAATCAGGCTGAGCAGGGAGAAATATGAAAATATGATATGAATACATGAAAACACTGGGTGAGAACCACTGATCTAAGTTAACCTCAGTGGAAAGATATAACTGTATCGGAGTGTTTCTTCAAAGCATGTGAATGTTGTGATACTCAGCAGCTTATTGGTCAATTTAACACATAATATCTAAATTAGGATTTGACTGCAACAAGACTTTTCACACAAGATGCCAAATAAGGAAAATACATCACCACATTTTTTTTTTTTTTCCAGCTGGAAATTCTGCCTGTATGTCCTTAATATTTTAATATGCAGCTCTCAAACTTACTACTGTGGACTCTCTTCGGGTCTAATGTACACACTCCAGGCAGCAGAGTGGAGTGAAATGGACTGTAAAGCTACACTTTCCAAACCACTGACACCTTGTTACATTACGTAAAGCCTTAAAACACACAGATCTGTCTGCTGATGTGTGTGCCTGGTGCAGCTTTGCTGTCAGATGACTGTGTGTGTGAGACAGCCAGTCAAGAGGGGGACATTAAATATGTATTCAAGTCCCGTATTCAAGTACAATTACTTTATTTCCTTTTTGTGATACTTTTTATTTCTGCTTCACCACATTTCAAAGGGAAATATTGCTGGTCCTGGGGAAAAAACTTGTGTGCTTTTTTTTTTGGACATTATCACAGAATAGAGAAAGAGGTCAGATAATTTACTGAGCTGAGGGGAAAAAATACCCAAATGTTTGTTGCTTCAGTTTTGGGTGATTTTTTTTTTTTTTTANTTTTTTTTTTTTTTTAATGTCAGAATTCCCTTTGTTTCATTGTTATACTGTGGGGTGGAAATTATGTCAAAATGTGGGGATTATTGCATATTTTCGATATTTGATTACATTTTGCTGTAAGTAGAATTTTGAATGGCAACTTTTACTTGTAATGGTATAATTTTCCTTCAGTGATATTCCTTCTCTGTTTTAATAATAGGTGCTGGATGCAAAATAAACACATGAGTTACTGGTGGATCATCCGCTCCCCAATACTGCTGGCTGTTGTGGTAATTCCACTTTCTTTTCTTTCATTTTCTTTTTCTACCTCCTGCTTTTTCTAGACAGCACACCTCTCCCTCCATGTCATTTTATATTTTGTTAATTAGTCATTTTTATTTCCTGATCGCTGCTTTGAAAGTGTTTAATCATTTCTGCACTGGCCTAAAATCCTAAATGTGAACTTGCTACTGTCACACATCCACTGACTGATCTTATTTTTCATCATCTATGTTTCTTTCCATACACAATAAAACATTAAAGGCAGCTCAGTTACTCCTGAAGTGTGAAACACTCTCAGTGCTTCAGGCCTAATGTCTGGGAAACAAGTTAAGACTCAAAGGTTTTTGGACTAAATATCATTTTTTAAAACTGTGACCAACTCCAGGTCACAGGAGGTGTGCTTTGTAAAGGTCAGTTCTGAGCTGATTTGTCATGGCTTTTAGGTCAGACCAGATATACACACACTGCAGTATTTTCCATGCATTAATCATCTCTTTAAGTGGCCCTGTATCTTGCAGGAATTCCTGTGTTTGAGTTGTTGCAGGGACAACAGGGCTGATCCTGCTAGTTGTACACATGGTCTCATTTCACTCACTGGTTCCCTAATCATAGTCCCAATGTTCAAGGTAGAAATCAGGGCAGAAACTGCACTCACTAGCAAACACTTTTTGTGTGTGAGCTTTTCTCCAGGATGTTAGTGTAGAAATTAAGCATAGAAAGGCACTGAGAGTAATTTTTCAACATAATCTCCTACCAGTCAGCACACTTCTATCAATATCAATAGAGGATTTATATGCCAGTTCAATAGAAGTCCTTTCTTGGCTGTTCAAAAAAAGCTTCCACAGCTAATATGGCATCGGCAGATGAAAAAAACAAAAAAAAACAAAAAACTTTTTCATATTTGGGAACAGGTAGAGAGGGTAAATCAGGTGAACAGGGTGGGCACTGATCTACTTCAAAGACACAATCATGGCTAACAGCCAAATCACTGCAAACTATCCGAGTTTGTCCACCTTGTACAACACACAGAAACTTGGGTTCCTCTGGAAATTGTAAAAACACCTAAGAAACTATGAATGGAATTCATAAAATAATAAAAAAAAAAAATATAATTTAAGCTCATTCATAAACCTTCCCTGATGTTAATCAATGCATCAGTGTCCGATAACTGATGTGTTTTTGTAAAGGGTGTCACAGGTACAAGCCAGTGAAGATCAGTGTATTAATAAACTGTAATAAACTGCTTCATATTTAAGAGCCAGGCTTCATACTTCTTTTCAGCTGTCAAAGTGCAAGAAGCAAAGTGCAAGAGCAAAGAAAACCTAAATTATCTGCTTTAGAGCTCTGCATTTTAAGGGAGGAGGTATAGAAAGGTGCAAGAGTATCCACACACATATCCATTGCATGGGAGTATCCATTGCATGGGAGGTGGGTGTGGTGCGTGTGTCCTGACATGTAAATAAGGAGGTACCATAGTAAAAGTCTTGAGGGACTGTAATTGTATTTAAAGGTCCAGCTTCTAAAAATAATTTCTTCTTTCAGATACCTGCAGATTAACATTTTAGATGTGAATTAAAAAGGTCACATCATGAGAGATCTTCATCAGGCGAATATCTGCTGCTCCCTGAAATGCCAGGAGCTGCAACGGGGGTTCCCTGATAACAAAGAGCTTCTGCTGTGTGAAATCACATGACAGTAATATCTGTTTGAAGTTTGTCATGGAAATGGTGCTATTATTATCAACATGGGTGTCTCTGTCGTTCACAGATCAACTTCCTTATCTTTATCCATATCATTAAAATTCTTGTGTCAAAACTTCGAGCACATCAGATGAGATATACAGATTATAAATTCAGGTGAGTCCAAATTCTTTGGCTCCTCTTTTAACTTAGAAACCTTTAATGCACATTGTGATACTATAATTCTCTTCCTCTGCACTTATTCTCTTCTCATCCCTCCGTCCCAGGTTGGCTAAGTCAACCCTAACCCTGATCCCTCTGCTGGGTATCCATCACGTGGTCTTTATTTTTGTGACAGATGAGTCCACCATGACCACCCTCTCCTTGCGTGTCACCAAGCTCTTCATTGATCTTTTCTTCTCCTCATTTCAGGTTTGACTCTAAAAGAACATTGATAGTAGAACCAAGGCATGTATGCACGTAACAGAACAGAAAATCATGATTCTGTCTTCTTTGATGTGCCAGTTGTCTCAGGGCGTTCACATATACACGGTTAAGTTTGGTTCAATCAAACAAGGGTTCATTTTCCCCCATGGTATGGTTTGTTTGGGCAAGTCTGTACACAGTTAATGGTAGTCTTGATCTAATGCCAGAGAACCCTGGAGTGGTTCATTTATGTGAACAGTAGTTCTGAACAATTTACAAAGCGAGCTATTGATCTATTGTTTGATCCAGAACCAGGGAGGGCAAGATGCACAACCTTGCCTACACCTTTGATTACCCACAGCAAATTCTGGTTGCTGTGACAAGGTCATAGCATATCAAGCTTACCTAGCACGTCTTCAGATTAGCGTGTTGAAGGTTAGCATGTTGTCGTATGTGCTCAATATGTGCTCCATTCTCCCGTTCAGCCGTTCTGAAGGCAGTACATCTTCTTTGCGTAATGTGAAGCAATATGCAGCTTTCAATGCATTGTCTTGAAATCAAATTCAGCATTCTGCTGGCATAGTTTTGCTTGGTATATGGGCTCAAATGATGACTATGACTAGCACATACAGTATGCCTGTTCTGTAATTTTTCTGTTATTTAACTCTGCTGGCATAGCACATTCTTCCTCTTTTCATTTTGTCACTCCTGCATCAATTAGAAACAAACTTTTCTTCTGAAAATGACTTGTCTCTAGATATAATGAACTGAGTATATCAGCTTCTTAAAGGCTACTTTCTGTCTTGTGGATATTAAGTTTCCTTTCCAAAGACAACAGAGAAGTGCTGTATTTACTTGTGTATCAGACCAGATGACATTAACATAATGTGTTGTCCAAGCTGCTAACTGGCTGTGTCATGCTTTACATAATGACCTTTTTGCTGAGAGGACGCAGCTGATGTGTCAACTTTGAAGGCAACAGCCATGGGAATCAGCTTGATGAAGAGAGGGACAAACAAAGAGAAACTCAAAGTCAAAAAAGTACAGCCAAGGGCCATTAACGATTAACTTACAGGGCTACACTGGCAGGAAGGAATGCATTTATAATGTTTATACTTTGGGATATTCTCTATAGTTACAGTGTGTAAACAGCATATCAGCAACTGAGAAAATTAAGTATTTTCTGGCACGTAAACACCATCACAAGTATGAAAGTCAAGCAGTACTAATAGGCACAGCAAGTAAACAGTATCTTTGTGTAAACAGACTGAAAAAATTGGATGCTAATGCCAAATACTGACTAAAACATGAGGCTTATATTTGGATACTGATTAGTATGTGTACAAACACACTTAGACAAATGAATTCATGGCCTTTGAGCTGTTGTGAGGGACATAACAGATATTATGTGTTAATACATGTGACTGACAGAGTTTGCCGTCTCCACAGGGGCTTCTGGTGGCCATCTTGTACTGTTTCGTCAACAAAGAGGTGATTCTTTTCATTTGCAAGATAACACGCTTCTGACCCAATACTCTTCCCCAGGCATTGACTTTTGTCTTCCTCCTGTCTTCAGGTGCAGTCTGAGATCCTGAAAAGGTGGAAGCGCTGGAAACTCGGGAGGAACATTGAGGAAGAGTACCGCCACACCTACAGCAACACTCCCAACGTCAAGAGCGGCAGCCTTGTAAACCATGTCTCTCGACTACCCCACCTCCCAGACATCGCCAAAACCTCCACTCCAGTCTGCAGCCCTGAGGAGAGGCACATGCTTGTGGCTGACTGCCACAATGGCTTGATCTGCAGTAAGGGGGCTGGCCAACGCACCTCAACCCTAGACGAAGGAACCATCAGCAACTGCACCCTAGTGGAGGACATCAGCCTCATGGAGAAGGTGCAGTGTTACGAGGCCAAAGGAGAGAACGTGGAGAGCCACCTGTGAAGGCACTGCAAAGGAAAACTCAGTGAAGACATTTACATGGCCCGCAGCTCTTGCGCGGCTCTGACATGCTGCCCCGAGCGGCTGTGAAGAGCTCGGCTGATCGAGTCATCTGTCAGAGCGGTCTTCATCCAGGATCTGACCGAGCAGCATTCAGCCCTCTCCACAGCCTGAGAACGGAGAACAATACGGCAGACATCCTCGCTGAGATGTCTAATGCGCTCTGAATGGATTTGTGTAGATGTTTGTGAAATAATGCAGGAAACGATGCTACAAAAGCATCTGGAAGGTGCGTTAAACCTGTAAAATAATAGGACAAGCAGAAAATAACAGAAACCTCAAATAACAACTGCAGAAACAAAACATAAAAAAAGACACAGGGTCTTTGCTTTAGCCTCCGATTTGTGCTGTGTGTCAAATGTGTGTTTTGTGGTACTGGAGGTAAAAGTCAAACTGGACACTGATGTAATGTTGCTTACCAAAAAAAAAAACAAACAAACAAAAAAAACGATGATATTTGTAAATGGTTTTCTTGTCTGTAATGCTTTGACAAAAATGTACAAAATAAGAAAAAAAAAATCTTCTGTTAACTGTACATTGCACAGTAAAATGACCACAGAGTTATTCAAGCAGCCCTATTCAGGGCTCACAGGAAATTGGCAGCTGTTCTCGCCAGGTAGTTCCTGGATTACATAAAGATATTAGGAGAGGTCAAGAGGTGGTATGGGGTAAATTATAAATAAGCTAAAAGGATCATTGGTTGACTCGCTTACAGTAGATGTTTTACAATAATCACAAATGCTTTTTTATACAGGCTTAAACCTTGAATATTGTAGTGCTAAAACTATAACCGTGTAAATGTGCCAGGTGTGTTTTCAAGGGGAAAGATCGCAGTTCTAAGCAATTAAATATATTTTCCTCACCTCCTGCTGCCATTGAAGTGTTGTCTAACTCAGCATACTATGTAAAGTCTACACAGCAGACCACTCAACCCTTGAGATAAAAGCTGATAGGGTGAAACTTTGCACTCAAATCAAGGATAAAAATGCATAGAAGATAGAAGCGACCCATAAAGGCACGCATGCATAAAGTAACACTGTGACTGAAAATAACATCCACACCTCTGGCAAAAGGGGAACTCTGTTTTTAAATAAATGTGTTTTTGCTATGTTGAATATAGGCTGCCATGCATGCAGATTGCACAGTTATAGCAAGCTTACATTGTGTGACTCATTTGTCTAGGAATTGTGTCACATCAACATCTTCACTGCACGCATCCCTAAAGTCAGATGGATGCCTCTAATGACTGCCTGTCCCTCTCAGACTCACCGTGCTCAGTTTTATTCTGTCTGCACATACCGCTGACATCCTGAACAAAACTCTGCAACCGAAAAATAGAACAAAATCTCTCTGAGAGTCTCTAATAAGCATGTTAGAGAAATACGCAAAGCTCATAAACAATGCCGGTAATGACAAACAAACTCAAAATAGCAGTGGTACATTTGCTTCTGAATATGTGACTTTTATTTTCATGAAGGGAAGACTCATGCAGTTTTAGCAGAACTAACTCAGCTTGACTTTGTATGTATGACTATTTGCACAATGTTAATTTATAATTGGTAAATACTGTCTGTATAGTATTGGTGTTTGTACAAGTTATTGGATTGCTGTCAGCATGCATGCATGTCCGTGTGTGTGTATGAATGTGTGCACTTTCAGTATTCCAAGATTTGTGGATAATGTGTTACAGTGAAATGAATCACTCTGAGATGGAGCCTCTCCATTGGCTGCAGCCAGAGGAACCATGGGTTGATATAAACCAGAATAAGTGGCTTTGCAGAGGTCAGAGGTCATAGTAAGTCAGTCCCTTTCCAGCATATGTCACACCACAGGACATTCTAGAACATATACCCATATAAGGTGTGAAGAGCATTCGTGTTTTGTTCTCAAAGCTATTCTCAGTGTAGTTTCTTTGTCGTGATATAGCACAGAGCTAAATTTTCAGAAAATTGTTCCATTTTTCTCCCCTCGTTCGATTTACTCTCAGCTAGATTCAGCTCTGCAGAATTAGGTAAATGCAAGATGAGGCTGTTTTTCATCAACATCTGCTGCGGATTGTAAAAGGACAGCTGATAGCTGCTCAGATTTGAGCCGGGAGCTTGAAGTGCTGCTGATGCTCACAGATGAATTTCAGTTTGTCTTGTTTTGCAGATCAGGATAAATGTTGGCACACAGATATAGTAACACAGAAAAGCAACATGAATCATTTTATTTCAAAGTAATATATGTATTTTAAAGGACCATACCGGCCATTTTGCATGTTTGAGCCTAATATATTCAATTTTCAGACACATAATGTTACTGACAATGATTTCCCAAAGCATACTACTGGAATGGTAAATTTAATAATTTTTTTTTCCTACCTTCCAGATCGCCATTGGTTTCAGTTCATTCTGGTATGCTATTAAAATCAACTTCNTTTTTTTCCTACCTTCCAGATCGCCATTGGTTTCAGTTCATTCTGGTATGCTATTAAAATCAACTTCTTGATACTTGAAGCGCTCTTGGGATAGGTAATCCATCATCGCAAACAAGATGTGTATTCAGATTTTTTTTTCCTAAGTTACGTAATTTTAGTGTTTAAGCACAATAAAAAGCGCGGAGTGAATGTATGTCTCCACCAGGGAATATATTCCCAAAAGAAGACCTGCATTTATCAAAAAATTTAAACAACCATGACTTCATAAGGCTGCGTAACTANAAAGAAGACCTGCATTTATCAAAAAATTTAAACAACCATGACTTCATAAGGCTGCGTAACTATTAGAGGCGAAACATTGATTTTCAAGGTGTGTGTATCGCTTAAATATTTGATTTTGAAAGATTAAGAGACTTTGCAAAATATCAGGAAAATTGAAATATGCTTTTATCCTTTAGGAAATGGTTGTCAGTATGAAAACTGAATATATTACACTCAAGATGCAAAATATCCTGTATGGTCCTTTAAGCTGTGAACCACAACCATATATGTTTTTGAAGCCAGTGACTTTGGCTCACTCACCTTTTTTTTTTTTTTTTTTTNTTTTTTTTTTTTTTTTTTGGACCAAAGTGGTTCTGTCTGAATGTATTATTCTTCATGAGGCCCAAATCTGGATGTTCCATTTCATTCTCTCTTACAGGTGTTATGTACAGTAGACTCGGTGTGAGGAATCATGGGACAAAAAGTGACTGTGTTCAGGTGTATACAAATTAGTGTTGTGTCTGCTTATTGAATTTTGTCCAAATGGTGATAGAATAAATTACTGTGTATGTGAAGAACAATTTAATTTGCTGTCTTTTGTATTGGTGAACATCCATAATGTTAAAATAAAACAAAGAAAGTGTGTGACGATGAAGACTATTGGATTGTTGGTGATGCTGACTGTAGCGGGGTTAAGGGTCAATCAGCCCATGAAACCCCATCAGTTCTGACTAAACAGTCACATAGTGGCTGTTGTGGGCAACACATGTAATACCAAAGAAAAAACAAAACTGACATTAGAATAGTTAATAGACAAAACTTCATGCGGCCAATTACAGAGCTTATAGTATAGATTCAGGAGGAGCTGAAAGCAGCATGAGATTTAATAGCACTTCATTATTTGTTTATTAATTCACTTGATCATTAAAATGGGCATTAAAACATTTTAATTTTGTACATGTACAACAGCACTGCATAGTAAATAATGCATCAGATGAATGCATAAAGAAAAACAGGAAGTTGTGATTCTTGCCAGCTTTTGCCAGTCACAAAAAGGTGAGAGACAATGTGAAAAGCTGGTAGTTATTGGCCTGTAATATTGTGGGCACTCATTATCAAAATATGATTTGTGTGCCACTATAATAAATAGTCTCTGCCTTTCAGAGAGGAGTGTGGAGGCAAGAGAGAGCGTCCACTGAAATGACCATGAGTGAGAAAAACACAAAACACCATAACAAGGTGGTGTATTACTGTGAAAATGCTAATATTTTCTTGTTTACACGAGCAGATAATTTGCATACTTAAGTTGTTTTGCCTTAAGTTGTTTTGACTTTCCTGTGTGTAAAGCAAAATTTGAAAATGACTTAAACATGCCTTATATCAGCATGAAGCAGTTGAAAATCCTCGGGGCATGTGATGATTGTCACAGTTCTGCATGTCTGGTCAGCCACTCACCTGCCATTTCTGCCTGCCTGGTCCTCAGCTACTCACCTGCCATTTCTGCCTGCCTGGTCTTCAGCTCCTCACCTCCGTTCATCAGCCTGATTCATTTCAGGTTTGGACGCTGTCACCTATTTGCACCAATCAGGCATGGATTTAAGCCCCAGTCTCACACTCACCCTTTGCCAGATTGTTCTTTGCCATTCCCGACGCGAGACATTCGAGTGTTTATTTGCGGACTGACATTCTGTTACCGACTCGGCCTGTCTTGGACAATCCTGCTTGTCGTTTTCCCTGGAAACCACCTCTGCCTTCTGTCCCCGACTCCGATTCTGGTTCCTGCGACTGGGTTCCCCATCTGTCAGTTTCTGTGTAGGCGCTTTGTCCTGCCTGTTGTTCTGCCTGCTGTTGGACTGAGAACTCCATTAAAGAATTTAACTTGTCAAAGTTGTACTGTGTGCTGCATTTGGGTCCAAACCCCACCCGTCACAATGATGGGAAGTGGAAGAAACATCCTCTTTACTGTACTACATATTGCAGGAGTAAATGTGTGAGGGCAAAGGTCAACGGATGCTGTGTTTGTGTTTTGTCCCTCGGGTTTATGGGCTTATGTCCTGATGTGGTCACACAGATTGTGCACAGTTGAACCATAAATCCACTGACTTCCTCAGGCTTTCAGACATGCTGCACGGCTCTCAGGCGCTCTCATCACTTCCTAGGATTCACGTCGTGGCACAGCTGGGAAGGCCAAGAGCACAGAAGATGTGCATGAATATTTAACATCAGCATATCTCAGCTCACTAAACTATTTTAAGTTTGTAAGTCTGGATGTCTAATCAGTGTTGGTGGTAAACAAAAATCAACCTGCACTGCATATGTACATCTGCTGAAAGTACAGCCATTTTATAACATATTTTGTTATGGATAATCATGCCAGTGCTGATGTATTTATTCCTTTAGGTCAAATGGGTGAAAAATAAGTGCTAATGCTGCTCATTTTAATGTATTTAAGAAGAAGAGGGCATAGTGTGACATTTTTCCAGAGCAGAACAGTCAGTGAAAATCTTGCACTGTTACAGGAAAAACACTTCAGAACAAACCTCACTTATACAGTTATGACATTGCCCAGAGCAAAAAACAAGAAAATATTAGATAGCATATTGTTAGCATGGAGATGAAGAAAACTGTCTTAAAGTGAATATTGCTGTTGGCAATTGTTTTTTTCTTTCTTACTCCTCTCTCTCTCTCTCTCTCTCTCTCTCTCTCTCTCTCTCTCTCTCTCTCTCTTTTCAGTGAAAAACAATAAAGTAAAATAATGTTTCCCTTGTTTGCTGTTTTGACACAAGCATTGGAATCTATTAACCAGTTGAAGGTTTATCTTAATTGCTCTTTGCTAACTTGGTTTTATTGATGACTGCTGTAAACTCTATTAATTACTTTTCTCTTTTGTTATTTTATAAGCAACCATTTATACAACCACACTAAGCGAGCCTGGATTCTGCCATTCTTTGCTCTTAACAAAAGCTACTCATTAATAAAATAACAGCATTTGTTGCACTGGTGGTTGTTGGTGATAGGTTGTATGAAATGAGTTCAATGTGGAGTGTGTTCAAAATTTTTAAGGGGATATAGTAAACATATCTCCATGTTTTCATTTAAGCATCTATTTGAAAGCTTGCAAAGCTTCAATGTGCAATCACACACATTTATACACTACCCTGCCTTGCTGCAGCACTGCTGTGCACACTGAGAGAGACCCAGTCTCTTTAAGTCCCATTCCAAAAATCCCCCTCTGTTCCAATGTCCAGTGTACAAATAATTTAGTGATGCCGGTACAGTACGTCCACATTGTGTGCTAATAAATAGGACAGTATCATTAAATTTTCATGATGGAAAAAATATTGTCCAATTTTTTTTCCTTTGTTCCTAGGGAAATTTTAATGTCTCAAGCAGATATGAAAGAATTTGCATTGTTTCCCCTGCACAGCCTTCTCAGAGCTAACAGTGTCTTGTCTCGCGTCATTTTTGTCTTGGCTGAAGGGTGTTTGCCACATAATTTCTGTGAAAGACATTCATTGCTTTGGTTAATGCACGAGCATCATCACTGAGGGTTGTTAGAGCTCATTAGCAGTGTTTGAGAGGTGTGTTATCATGTCCGTCAGGCACAGCAGAGTCCCCTGGGCACACACTCTGGGTCAAAGTAACCCAGTCGACCAACGTTACATCCCCGTGTAATGCCCTCTCAATGTACTCCATAACTCACTCACTCACACACACACACACACACACACACACACACAAATATGCCGTCATGCTATCCCTCTCATCACAGCTCAATATTCCTGCTTGGACTGGCCATTAACATAGCAAATTAAATCAACTGTGTACAGAATCAGATTAACAGCATCAATCACAGAATAAGCTAAATAAATGTAATATCTCAGACAATGTGGTGGTGTCTGTAGCTACAGATAGTGGAAGCACTGGGCGACTGACGTGGCTCTGGATGGTCATTTGATTACGAAACGCTTTAGAGGAAGATGAAGGGCAGAGCTTTCTTATACATTCACATTCTGTGCCCCGCAGTGTGGCTATCCCACACTAACAGCAAGATAAAATTTTCATTTCACAGAAAGAAACAAACAGTTTCAAATGTAAATGTGATCCCAAAAGTTTTATTCTTAATTTAGCAAATGTATTAATTGCTGGAGATAGGTCTGTTTAATTTCATTTAATTTAATTGCAATGGAGATTAGTGTTCCCGCTATACTAATGGCCTCAAACTTGAAATGATAATGGCAGAAAGGCAATTTTGCACACAGTTCATTCAATTGCTGTCTTCCTGTTGTTATATGAAAGACACTAATTCACTCCCATTATCTGCTGAAAGATTTCACAAAGTTTATCAATGAGTGATAAATCTGTGTAACAGCCTGTGATTATCATACACATTAAAGTACATTATTAGCAGCTGACACATGAATAATAACTTCTTTTCACTCATTCATTCATACAGTCAGTCACAGTATCATCAGCCATCCATCAATATGCTCACTACGTTATATCAGAGAGAATAGTCATTTGTTAATGTCAGCTCCTAACAAATGTTTTACTTGCAAACAGGTTTAATGTAAGTTGCAACATAGCTTCAGTCATGCAAAGACACATGCTCTGTTTTCGTGTTTGAGCAAAGCTTCTATAAATCATCTCTAATCTGTCCAGAATGCTGCAGCAAGGCTTTTAACCCCTTCTCATAGAAGAGCTCACATTACCCCAATTTTAATCCCACTGGCTGCCTGTTGAGTTTAGATTTCATTTTAAAATTCTTGTCTTTACTTTTACAGCTTTTCAGAGTGAGGTGCCCAATTACATCAAAGAGTTGCTTCACCCCTATACTTCGAGTTGGGCTCTTAGAGCCTCAGAAAAGGGTCTTCTTATGGTTCCATACTCATTTGAAAACTAAGAGTGATTTACTTTCCAGACTTTGGCTCCAAAGCTGTGGAACAGCCTACTGCTCACCCTTTGTTCTGTTGACTCTGAGGCCTCTTTCAAAAGGCAGCTAAAGCTCTTATCTCTTCAGACTGGCTTTTGGTTAGTGTTTAGTATGTAATGTGTGTGTTTGTGTGTGTCTCTCTCTCTTTGCTTGCATTTTATTTTTATGGTTTTTCTATTGTTATTATTGTAAAGCACTCTGTGACTGATTTTGTCTTTACTTACTTAAGTATAAATGTATATAAATCTACTCTGCAGAGTGGAAATAGTGACATTGAGCATCAACATCTTAAGCGATCTATTAGTCGTACTAGAACCAGTGAAGACAGCATGGAAGATGTGTGGAGACAGGTAGGACAAAGAGGACACAGTGTGAGACAATAAAGCTTCATCATACCAAAGCTTTTGAGATAATTTAGTTTTGTGTTTAGCAACAAAAGTCAGGAAATCACAGACGTACCTCAGTTTGTCAGTCATGACACAATAACTCTGGATGCCCTGTGATTCTAAAGTCTGTCATTGTCTTTGTCCTTGTTCTGCTGCATCGTAATGCCTACTGATACTCCACACGACTCACCACTCATACATGTTCACTTCTTCGCTCATCTACCAGCATGTCTCTGCTGAACAGACCTACTTGTAAAACACTGTGAGACAATTATTAGCTGAGTTTTGTACAAACAGGATTCTTCACTTCAGTAAGTGACACCAATTTCTAATTTTGTGTCTCAGCTGTGCAGCAGATGGGATGCGAGCGACGCTGGGGTCATTTCCAAAGCAAAGAGAATGAATGCAATGAGCAGAACTCCAAGGTTGTAATACATGTCAAACTGGAGCATTGCCAGTCTGTGTATGAGCTCGTTTTATTATTATACACATGATCCCAACATGCAGGCTCATAGATGACGTGTTCTCCCAGCTGTCATGGTTATGATGAGGATCAGCAGCCACAAGAAACTGAGCAACTTTTGATGCTCTAATTATATAAGAAGATGGCTAAGTTTTTCCTGAGGCTGTTTTACTCTCCTAAAGTTTTTCATGTCAGCTCATAGACCCCATCAAACTCTTCTCAAATAGGGGCCTCAAGGAGTTCCTTATTTGTCTTGATTTTTACTTGTGACATGGAACAAAATGTGTTTTGGAAATGTTCATGGCATCATCCACAGTTCTGTTTTTTTCTGTAGGTCTTTCTGGCTGCATTAATGTCTGACAAAACAGCAAAACTGTTTTATTTGAACTCGTGTTGACTTTTTTTTTTTTTTTTTTTTAAATTAAAAAAATAAGCTCACAATCTCCCCAGCTGAGCTCCATGAGCAGGAGGTTTGGTTCTTCTGTTCACCGTTAGGAAAGTGAACTGGAAGCTGCCTGCATCTCTTTTTGTTGACTTATACTCATGAGTCCCCACATTACAGACAGAGTGACATGTTGGGATGAACATTTTGATGTGGCTGATAAAAGATGGTTTAACTGCATGTGCAAAGAGGTGTTCAGGTGTAAAAGAGAAAAAGACAGAAAAAGATGAGATCGCATCACAAGCCAGTGGTCACAATGCTGCGACAAAGTGGTCGTGCACACACAAAACACACATCACACTCAGAGGGTAAACAAATGGACCTTAAGAGATGACATTGCTATTCTTCCACTGTTGAAAGTTCCTGTTAGAAATCAATTAATCACACTACTTCAGTATAGACCATTATTATTCTGGCTCCTCACAGAAGCCGCTGAAGCTTCTCTGAATAGGCTTAACAAATCTGAGCATGAAAGATAATAAAACGTGTCTTTTAAGTGCAGAAAGCCTGAGCTGAGGCTGTAATTTAAATGGAAAAACAGACAAATGGCAAGAAATGGAAAACTTACAAGAACTGTCAAGAAATATGCTCGGACTTACTTTTAAAACAAATGTTTTATCACTCATACTTGTGCTTCAGTCTGTCTTTTCATTTGGCACAGGTAGTCTAGTTTGTATGGGCAGATGCATAAGGAGGCTTTTTGATGTAGTGTACGTGAAGTGTACTAGAAACTGTCAAAAACATATACGATGAAGGTTATTACCTAGTGTATTCCATTGTGTGGTATGGGGAAACACTTTTTGAGGCAATTTGTAAACTGCTGGTCACAATCACTGTTTAACACATTAATTATCAGTGTCAGATATTGGATTTCAGTAGTCATAAATCAGCAAAAAATTTAACAGCTCAGCTCGTTATTATCTGGATTACGTCATTACAAGCCTCGAGTTGTATGTGGAAGTACAAATCATTGTAAAATAAACCCCCAAAAGCCAACAGCATTGCCCTGACTCGAATGGATTTTCTTGTCTGCTGCAGTCAATAAGCCTCGTGAGCAGAAGTGGACAGTTTAACATCTGTGTGACCTTCTTAATGGGACTCTATGACCAGACTATGACCTTTTATTTAAGCGCCAATCTCCTGTTCCAGCCATTGCCTGAAGGACTGACTGTACCACTGTAACTTCCTGCTTAAGCTTCATGGCTGCATTGATGGTCTTACCGAAGAGTGAGAGATGACGTGATGGGGGTAATTCGCAAAAATCACATATTAACTAAAGCAGCAGCAATGGGTGTGTGGCTGAGTGATACTATCTGCACTTACCAACACATTAAAACTTGTCCTGTGTTTTATGAATTACCCTTAATATGCCATTTCTGTCTAATGTTTGTATTAGACTGCTGAGTCTTACAAGGGGCTACACCAGTACTATGCTGCTCTGTTACCTGCAGCAGCTGGAGCCTGAAGAAACTGATCTGGTGAAGAGAGAGAGAGAGAGAGAGAAAGAGAGAGAGAGAGAGAGAGAGAGAGAGAGAGAGAGAGAGAGAGAGATTAAGGCTCTCTGCTGAGATCAATACGCATTCATTTACACAGCAGCCTGGTGAGTGAATTTTGATGGATTTGCCTTGGTAAAAGAAAATCCATGAGAGATTTAACAGAGATACAAACAGTTCCGTTGCAATGGTTGTTTGTTGGATTAAGATTGTCTCTCTACCTACAAGGCAGGCATTTTAGCGTAAAAGACAGCAAATGATTTGAAATCCCATCTGCTTCTTCTTCTTTTCCTTTCGGCTTTCCCTTCAGGGGTCACCACAGCGAATTATCTGCCTCCATCTAA
>VXCM01004322.1:0-46085 GCA_014773175.1 Lucifuga dentata
CAGATGATTCGCTGTGGTGACCCCTGAAGGGAAAGCCGAAAGGAAAAGAAGAAGAAGAAGATATTATATTATATTGTATTATATTATATTATATTATATTTTATATTATACTGTATTATATTATATTATATTATATATATTGTATTGTATTGTATTGTATTTTATATTATATTGTATTATATTATATTATATATTATATTATATTATATTGTATTGTATTGTATTGTATTTTATATTATATTGTATTATATTATACTGTATTATATTATATTATATATTATATTATATTGTATGGTATGGTATGAATGATATTATATTA
Organism: Lucifuga dentata; assembly: GCA_014773175.1. NCBI lineage: Eukaryota > Metazoa > Chordata > Actinopteri > Ophidiiformes > Bythitidae > Lucifuga > Lucifuga dentata. Next base: position 320 of record VXCM01004322.1, read on the forward strand.
TATTATATATTATATTATGTTATATTATATTATATATTTATAACATGCTGATGGCAGTAAGGAAGGTGAGACAGACCAGTGCCAGTTGTTGACATTTGTAGCGTCGCTTCATTCTTCCACGATCCAGCGAGGATCTCCTTCTCCCCACTTAGCCATGATGCTAACGTGCTAACTGTAGCTAAAAGAAGCTAACCTGCTAACTTTAGCACACAGAGGCTAACCTGTCTGTCCACACCTGTCTGCCTGTGTCTCTATCTATTTCTCTGCCTGTCTCCCTGTCAGTCTGCCTGTCTGTCTCCCTGTCTCCCTGCCTGTCTCCCTGTCTGCCTATCTATCTGTCTATCTGCCTGTCTGTCTCCCTGCCTGTTTGTCTCCCTGCCTGTCTCCCTGTCTGCCTGTCTGTCTGTCTATCTGCCTGTCTGTCTCCCTGCCTGTTTGTCTCCCTGCCTGTCTCCCTGTCTGCCTGTCTATCTGTCTATCTGCCTGTCTGTCTCCCTGCCTGTTTGTCTCCCTGCCTGTCTCCCTGTCTGCCTGTCTGTCTCCCTGCCTGCCTGTCTCCCTGCCTGCCTGCCTGCCTGTCTGTCTGTCTGCCTGCCTCTCTATCTGTCTATCTGCCTGTCTGTCTCCCTGCCTGCCTGCTTGTCTGTCTGTCTGCCTGTCTGTCTGCCTGTCTATCTATCTGCCTGTCTGTCTCCCTGCCTGCCTGCTTGTCTGTCTGTCTGCCTGTCTATCTATCTGCCTGTCTGTCTCCCTGCCTGTTTGTCTCCCTGCCTGTCTCCCTGTCTGCCTGTCTATCTGTCTATCTGCCTGTCTGTCTCCCTGCCTGTTTGTCTCCCTGCCTGTCTCCCTGTCTGCCTGTCTGTCTCCCTGCCTGCCTGCTTGTCTGTCTGTCTGCCTGTCTATCTATCTGCCTGTCTGTCTCCCTGCCTGTTTGTCTCCCTGCCTGTCTCCCTGTCTGCCTGTCTATCTGTCTATCTGCCTGTCTGTCTCCCTGCCTGTTTGTCTCCCTGCCTGTCTCCCTGTCTGCCTGTCTGTCTCCCTGCCTGCCTGCCTGTCTGTCTGTCTCTGCCTGCCTGTCTGTCTGTCTCTGTCTGCCTGTCTGTCCTCACAGCAGCACCAATTAGCAGTAAGCTCTTCAGACAGCAGAAACTCAGGCTGACATGTTGAATCTTCTTTCACATGTTAAACTCTGAACTTTGAACTCTGAGAATCTTGCTGCTAAATCGGGCTGACAGCTGAAACCACTTCCTCTTAGAACTTTCAAAATAAAGCACACTAGTATGACAAACAGGTGCCACAGCCTTCAAAATAAAATAAATCCACACCCACATTTATCAAGACAAGTTTCAAAGTTAGACCGTTCTCGCTTTGAGGTGGCGCTGTTGAGTTTAAAATGATCAATTTTACAAATTAAAAATATGACTATGACAATTATGAGACTATAAATTTATAAATTTCTGATCAGCACTGGTTGTCAAAGGGCGGTAGTCACTTTTTCAGCCAGAAGGAGGCGATGTTTGTCTAAATCTGCTGCCAGCCAGACTCAGTTTGAGCTGCTGTCACTTTCTTATTTCATTTCACTTTCTGCTTTTCTTCCATCATATTTGACAGCTGCAGTTACTATTTACTTTAAACATGAGATAAACTCAGAAAACTCTTTCTTTCTTTCTTTCTTTCTTTCTTTCTTTCTTTCTTTCTTTCTTTCTTTCTTTTCTTTTTGATTCATTCCTCCCTACATTTCTTCTTTCATTCCTTCTTTTGTCCTTTCCCCATTTTTCTTCATTTTTTCCTTATTTCCTGTCTTCTGTTCTCATTTCTTTCCTCCTTTCTCTCCTTCCCTGTTTCCTTCTTTGCTACCTTCTTTCCTTTTTCATCTGATTTTAAAGCATTTTAAAGCCAGTATTTTTCTACGTGTAGAGTACAAGGATTTTGTCTATCAGCTGTTCTGTTCTCGTGGGAAAAATCTGCAGATCCTAAAAAAGTTTAACGAGGCAACACCCAGGAACATGACAGGCTGATCTAATTAGAGGCTGACAAACTGAAATATTAACATCAGAATCATCCATATGAGCTTATGTTAAAAGTGTGGATACATGCTTTCTGTTTCTTTCTTGTCATAATAATTTTAAAAAGTATCTTATAATTCAAGATCAATCATATGAAAATGAAAATGCATTGAAGTCTATAAAAAAGTCAGTGGAACAGTTTATAAGAGTCTGTAGAAGAACATCAGTCTCAGACTCTAAAGCTCAGAGATTCTACAGAGTGAAACTTTAGAAGAATAGAACTCTACGCCAGCATACAATAGAAAACTCTTTACTTTCTATTTATGTGCTGTGGAAATAAGAAATGGCTTATTAATAATCAGATTTGTGAACACTGAATCCTACATTTGAACATTTGAAGGATTTTGATTTTCTTTTATTGAACTTAGACCCATGGAGTATTTTTTCTTTTTTTGAAGTATAAACTTAGAACAGCAGCTGATTTTAAGTTGATGGTTTTGTTCTGTTTTGATATTTTGCACCTTGTGTGTGTGTGTGTGTGTGTGTGTGTGTGTGTGCGCGTGCTGATTCCTGTTTGCCGTAGTTCCCACAGCACGTGAACGCGCCTTCAATCAGCCTGTCACGTGGTTGGAGGAGGGTGGCAGGAGGCGTGGTCTAGTTACACCCTGCCGTTTGTCTCGCGCTGTTTGCTCTGATGGTAAATATTTCTCACGAGAGTCCGTGAACACGCGCGAGTGCGCGCGCGCGCCGTAACGGATCTGGTGCTCAGCTTAAGTTGTGAGAAAGTCAAGTTTGTTTGCTAGTTTGTGGATCCGCACAGACCCGCAGAGACCCGCAGAGACCCGCACACATGGACCCTGTCAGGACGTGGACTCCGCAACAAGTGGTGGACTGGATGAAAGGTAAGCTGCCATATAGTGAGCTCTGTTCTCCTTATGGATCACTTTATGAAAAGTTTGAGTGAGAAAAATCTTCTGAGGTTCCAGTGAGACTATAAACTAAACTAAACTACTAAACTAAACTAAACTAAACTAAACTTAACTTAACTTAACTTAGCTAAACTACCCATCCATGCATNACTAAACTAAACTAAACTAAACTAAACTTAACTTAACTTAACTTAGCTAAACTACCCATCCATGCATTTTCTGTAGCCGTTTGTCATGTTAAGGTCGCGGGGCGTGCTGGAGCATCTCCCAGCGGTATTTAATTAAATTTAACTTCTGACTTTTAATACTTAACTTTTAACTTGTCTTAACTGTGACTATCTTAGTTCAAGTTAGACTTCGAATTAATGTGTTTAAAGGAGCATACTGGTGGTTTTGCATGTTTGAACCAAATAAAACCCACATTATTGTCATCCTAGTATGACAATAACATGCTACTGGAGCGGTAAATATTAGAGTTGTTTTTTCTACCTTCCAGACTGTCATTGCTTTCAGTTCATTCAGGCACACTGGTGTCTTCTTCTGGGACTATTTTTCCTGGTAGAGACATACATTTTCTTCTGTATCGCTCTGTGTTTGAACCAATTAAATAAAGTGTCTTCATCAAAACCTGTAATAGTTGTCATGTTCTCTGTGATGATTGTTGATTATTATTCTCAGCACGTTTCACGTCCCTAAAAGATGATTTTTATGTCGTACTGGAATGAACTGAAAACAATGCTAGTCTGGAAGGTAGGAAAAACAATTCTAATATTTATTGTTCCAGTTGTGTGTTTTGGGAAATGGTTGGCTGTAATGTAACATGTTTACGGATTGTATATATTGGGCTCAAAATTGCAAAACCGCTGGTATGGTCCTTTAATCCTCAGACATCAGTAAGCGTGAGGACTTCGTGCTCCTGCGTGAGGTCGTGTCCCGTCCTCCATGACAGCAGCTGGATGTGTGTTTGTATGCTGAAGCATGTTGGTATGTGGATGTGTGTGAACACGCACAACCAGCCTGAAAAACAGCCGCAGGGTCAGTCACCACACACACACACACACACACACACACGCGCACACACACATGCACATACACACACGCACACATGNCCACACACACACACACACACACACACACGCGCACACACACATGCACATACACACACGCACACATGCACACACATGCACGCACACACACATACACACATATACACGCACACACGCACGCACGCACACACATACGTGCGCACACACGCACACACAAATACACGCACACATGCACATACACACACACACATGCACATACACATGCACACGTGCGCACACACACGCACACATGAACATAAACACATGCACACGCACACACGTATGCATATTCGTCACAAAAAAACAGTCTTAGCCTGCAGCCTCACTGATCATGTCTGCTTGATCACCTTCCTGCTGATCAGGAGGATGAGTGTGTGTGTGTGTGTGTGTGATGGTTCACAGCAGGTCAGAACTCAAACCTGCTGTTAGATCAGGGAGAGTGCTGTTTATCAGCTGAGTGTCTGACAGGTAGAGCAAGGAGCTCACACACACACACACACACACATAAATGTGGGTCAGGTTCTCATGTCGTTTCTCTTCCTGCTCTGCACACCTGATCAGCTGCATGTGTGTGCAGAGCANGTCAGGTTCTCATGTCGTTTCTCTTCCTGCTCTGCACACCTGATCAGCTGCATGTGTGTGCAGAGCATCACAGATGAATTAAAGGAACATACCTGTGGTTTTGCATGTTTGAGCCATACATGCATACAAACATGCTGCTGCAGCGATACATTTTAGAATTGTTTTTCCTGCCTTCCAGACTTCAGTTCATTCAGTACGTCATAAAAATCAGAGACCTGAAATATGCTGAGATGAATAATCCATCAAAGCGACAAAATGTCTGTTAAGCTTAACGTGACGGATCCATCATGGAGCTACACGCAAGAAAATGTACGTCTCTGCCAGGAAATATAGTCTCAGTAAAGACGACTTTTACTGAGAAATTTAAACAGTCTTGTCTTCTACAATCGTGTGTGTGTGTGTGTGTGTGTGTATGTGTGGTGTGTTAGCAGGCGAAACATTGAATGTTAAGGTATGTGTCATCTAAACATTTGATTTTGAAAGATTAGGGGATTTGGAAAAATAACAGGAAAACTTAAAATCAATTTCATGTTTTGGAAAATGTTTGGAAGTAACATGTATGTGGTGATATTTATTGGGCTCAAACATGCAAAACCACTGGAATGCTCCTTTAAAAACCACTGGGTTAGATGAAATTGAGTATAAGATGGTTAAACTGGGCTGTCTGTTAGACTTCAACTCGGTTTGATTTAGCTGGGTTAGCTGGGTTAGCTGGGTTTAGCTGGGTTTAGCTGGGTTTAGTTTAGCTGGGTTTAGCTGGGTTTAGCTGGGTTTAGCTTAGCTGGGTTAGCTGGGTTTAGTTTAGCTGGGTTTAGCTGGGTTTAGTTTAGCTGGGTTTAGCTGGGTTTAGCTGGGTTTAGCTTAGCTGGGTTAGCTGGGTTTAGCTTAGCTGGGTTAGCACGCTGCAGACTCCCAGGCTTCCTGTTTTGTTGGTTTGTGATGGAGCTCTGAAGGAAATCCTGTTTCCATCTGGATTTTGTTGTTTTGACAGTGTTTCCTCCCAAGAGGTGTGTGTGTGTGTGTGCATGTGTGTGTGTGCATGTGTGTGTGTGTGTGTGTGTGTACTCAANAGGTGTGTGTGTGTGTGTGCATGTGTGTGTGTGCATGTGTGTGTGTGTGTGTGTGTGTACTCAAGTCTTTCAAACATCTGCCAAAATTTAGCAGAAAGGAGTGTGGATGTTTCAAAAGAAGAAAATTAGCATTCAGATTCATAATACGGACACGCACACATACACACACATACACACATGTACACATACATGCATGCACCATGTGACTGGTGATCACATGGAGTCAGAACGTCTTCTGATGTGGACGTGCACTGAACTAGATGCAGTGACTAGGCGAGGCGAAAAGGAGGGGAGCACTCGTTCGTGGAGGGGAGCGCGTGGGGCTCTCCGTACGCCACGTGTTACAGCGTGTTCAACACACGCTAACCCGTTTAAACCATGTTTAAACCACTCTCCACTCGGCGAATGAGTTTTTGCTTAGTCACTGCATCCAGTCAACACGTCCACATCACAAAGACGCGCTGACTTGATGCAACTAGGCAAGAGCTTGCTTTCCAAAGGGAGCGTGCTGACCTATCGGTGACCCCTCTCCTGGCTCGCCCCATGGGGCATCGGTAAGAGAGTCAACGATGACCATAGGGCATCCCAGGCCGAGGAATATCGTGGAGTGAGTTCTTTGCCTCTTCTGCATCCACCTGCACCGCATCAGGTCAACCAGACAGAAGCGTGTACCCACTCCAGAGTCAGAACCTTAACGTGGAGTGGGTTTGCGTGTATCTAAAACGTTGAAAGGTTTGAGGGACATGTCAGACGTTTCAGCTGAGATGCCAGACTAATACTGACCCAGCCGACCCCAACGGCCCAGCAGCCGGGAGAGGTCACCACCGTTAGATTCCCAGTTACTATGGCAACGGAGAGGGAATTGCCAGACGGCCTGGAAAAAAGGCGAGATCTAAGTCTGCAACGGAGCCTGTGGCAGTCTGATGCAGTTTCATCACATGATCCTGCATGTCTCATGCCATACCAACATACGTATATATACTTATATACATACTTATGTATATACGTATATAGATACGTATGTATAATGTATATATGTATATACGTATATATACGTTTATACATATGTATGTATTTACAGTATGTATATATAGGTATGTATACACGTGTATATATATATATATATGTATATAATTTTTTTTTTTTTACTCTGAAATCAATTTTAATGAGTGTGAATAAATGTAAAAGTAAATCCCATCTAAACTAGAATATTCTGCATCATTTCTTCCAGCTGTTTGTCTGTCCGTCGTTTTGCTCGCCACTCATTCGTGGCGCAAAGTCTGAAGATATATGACCTCAGCTCTTTTAGTCGCTGTAAAGTCATTCTTCTCAAAAACTACGAATCAGAAAATAATCATATTAAGCTGGAAATGCTGAGTTTCACTTCTCACGGCAAAAGCGAAAAAGCTGATTTTGCTGATTTTTTGCTCTTGAGCTGAAACGATGCTGATGAAGAAGGCAGCGATGGGCTGTGCCGTTATCAGCTGCCACATCTAGCCCGACGTGATGCAGCATCCTGTCATAACACGTAATAACGCTACATCCTATTCGTGTCTGTGCTGTTAGCATGCTGTACCTGTCATACGTGTTGATCCTCATGTTAAATCACTTTATGCCACTACATAAAGGTCACTGTGAATATGGCTGTTACGTAATAACAACGTATAGCCTGGTGTCACGCTGAGGTTTTGAGAAGGTCAGGGTTAGTTAAGGGTTAGTTATGGGTTAGTTATGTTAGTTATGGGAGGTATAAATACAGGGCCTGTTGGGTCTGAACCCGTCAGCCTTGGTGAGTTCAGATTGTTTTAAAAGAAGGAGAAATGAGTAATGTTGGAAAATGTTGCTGTTATTAATCATGTTGTGAGTTAGTGCATTGAATTATTGGTTTTGATTGATACTGATATTATAAATGATTGATTGGTATTTTTGTGTATCTGTGCTGCCGTCTCGGCCAGATCGCTTTTTGAATCTCAGTGAGTTTTATCTGGTTAAATAATGGTTAAATAAAAATAAATAAATCAAGAGTTTACAAGTTTCTGCGATTAATTTTCAGAAATCTGTGATTAAGTAGTTCATTTTTTAATCGATTCACAGCCCTTATACAGTATATACACACACGCATATATGTATATGTACAGTATATATATATGTTATATATATATACTGTATATGCGTGTGTGTGTGTGTACCCTCGTTGCCCCTTGTCCTGCTGTCAGGGGTAAATATTAGTTAGTTTAATATTAGTTTTGTTGCCCTCGGCTGGGGTTTGTCATCTAAACTTTGCTCATTCAGCTGTGTGTGTGTGTNTTCTGTACATGTTTGTGTTTGGTCCCTTCAGGCCTCCGTACTTTGACCACATCAGTTGATTTTATTTAGTCAACAAGCAGGTTAAAAGAGCCAAAATCTAACAAACAAGATTCACACGCACACACACACACACACACACACACACACACACACACACACACACACACAGAGTGAACTAGCATCCTTCTAATTTTTTGTCAAAGTTACTGAATTTAACTGATGCAACAAGGAGCTGCATAGAAAACGTACACCTCCGCCTGGAAATATAGTCCCAGGAGAGACGACCTTTACTGAGAAATTAAAAACCCACAGTCAGACGTGTCATCAGGTCAGACGTGTCATCAGGTCAGACGTGTCAGCAGGTCAGACGTGTCATCAGGTCAGACGTGTCATCAGGTCAGACGTGCTGGACGATACGAAAAAAATGTTTATCATGATATATTTTTGATATTGATCAATATCGATATGTCTGTCTCTCTCTCTCTCTTCCCCTGCCTGCCTGTCTCTCTCTCTGTCTCTCTGTCTCTCTGTCTGCCTGTCTCTCTGTCTGTCTGTCTCTCTGCCTGTCTCTCTGTCTGTCTATCTCTCTGTCTCTCTCTCTGTCTGTCTGTCTGCCTGTCTCTCTGTCTGTCTCTCTGTCTCTCTGTCTGTCTGTCTGTCTCTCTGCCTGTCTCTCTGTCTGTCTGTCTCTCTGTCTCTCTCTCTGTCTGTCTCTCTGCCTGTCTCTCTGCCTGTCTGTCTGTCTGTCTCTCTGTCTGCCTGTCTGTCTGTCTGTCTCTCTCTCTGTCTGTCTCTCTGCCCGTCTCTCTGTCTGTCTGTCTGTCTGTCTCTCTGCCTGTCTCTCTGTCTGTCTGTCTGTCTGTCTCTCTGCCTGTCTCTCTGTCTGTCTGTCTGTCTGCCTGTCTCTCTGCCTGTCTCTCTGTCTCTCTGCCTGCCTGTCTGTCTGTCTGTCTCTCTCTCTCTTTGCCTGTCTCTCTGTCTGTCTCTCTGCCTGTCTCTCTGCCTGTCTGTCTGTCTGTCTGTCTGTCTGTCTCTCTTTCTCTCTCTGCCTGTCTCTCTGCCTGTCTCTCTGTATGTCTGTCTGCCTGTCTCTCTCTCTGTCTCTCTGTCTGTCTCTCTGCCTGTCTCTCTGTCTGTCTGTCTGTCTGTCTGTCTCTCTCTCTCTCTCTGCCTGTCTCTCTGCCTGTCTCTATGTCTGTCTGTCTGTCTCTCTCTCTCTCTCTCTCTGNCTCTCTGTCTGTCTGTCTCTCTGCCTGTCTCTCTGTCTGTCTGTCTCTCTGCCTGTCTCTCTGTCTCTCTGCCTGCCTATCTGTCTGTCTGTCTCTCTGCCTGTCTCTATGTCTGTCTGTCTGTCTCTCTCTCTCTCTGCCTGTCTCTCTGTATGTCTGTCTGTCTGTCTCTCTGTCTGTCTGTCTCTCTGTATGTCTGTCTGTCTGTCTCTCTGCCTGTCTCTCTGTCTGTCTGTCTCTCTGTATGTCTGTCTGTCTGTCTCTCTGCCTGCCTGTCTGTCTGTCTGTCTGTCTCTCTCTCTCTCTGCCTGTCTCTCTGCCTGTCTCTCTGTCTGTCTCTCTGCAGGTCTGGACGACAGCCTGCAGCAGTATGTCTCGTTGCTGCAGCATCTGGATGGAGAGAAGCTGCTGCTGCTGAGTCATCAGGAGCTGCAGCGAGTGGGCGTGGCCAGAGTGGGACACCAGGAGCTCATCCTGGAGGCTGTGGACCTGCTGTGTGCTCTGGTGTGTAACGCACGCACGCACGCACGCACGCACACACACACACACACACACACACACACAGCATCTGCATGTAGNGCACGCACGCACGCACGCACGCACACACACACACACACACACACACACACAGCATCTGCATGTAGTTTTGGCGTTTGGCAGATATTTGACTCCGCCCATTAAACTGCGGCTGAGAGGAATTTAAAAGCTTTGAAATATTACTCAAAAACACCTTTCTTTCCAAACCTGCCAGTCAGTCATAGGCTCCGCCCACCACAGGCTGCTGCATGATGCTCTACATGTGTTGCTATGACAACAGCAAATGTTTCGTGTTGATCTGGTCTGATAATGTTTGGCGTTCCTGCAGAATCACAGCATGGAGTCTGACCAGCTGAAGACTCTGGTGAGGAAGATGAAGGCGGCGGATGTCAGCCTGAACAAAGCCGCCGCTCAGCGCAGGAAAAACCCCGCCTACCACAGCAGACACGCCCACCAGCCCTCCAACCACTTCCTGAGCGCCGTGATGGAGCTGATCACCCCTGCCAAGAGCCTGCTGAGCTGGATGGACAGGTNCACACACACACACACACACACACAGCAGCTTGACTTCCTGTCAGCGTTTTGCCGTTTGACTCCTGCAGGATTCTCGGCTTGTTTCAGCTTGAAGAAAATTCCAGAACACAGCAGCTGTTACACACAAACACACTGACAAGTCTGTGCACATGAACACACGCACACACACACACACACACACCTGAGAGGAGCGACAGATTCTGGTGAAGCAGAAACAGGAAGGGGAAATAACGTGGCGCCTGCAGACGTTAAAACCTGGTCATGACATCATCATTTATTTCTGTCTGCTTTAGAAAATCAACTTCCTGTTTGCCGTTAACCTGTAACGTCTTTTCCTTGTTGCCCATGACAACCTGCTTCCTGCAGAGTTACTGTAAAGTGGCAGCAGTTTGTGGGCGTGGCTAAGTCGTTACGGTAACTCACCTAAGATGAAATCAGGTCAGTCTGATCCATGTTCATGTGACGAATCCTCACCGAACACGTGCTGCCGTGTCTTTATGACGGAGTCATCACGTGTTCAGAACTTTTGGCCACATGTAGTTTTTTATAGAAATGTTCTAAAGCAAACTGAATGTTATGAGTTATATATTATTATAGTTATCTATTATGAGTTCTTTGGAGGAGAAATGTGGAGCTTTGTTCTTTGGTTTAAACCTCAGCAGTTTTTCCTGTTTCAGATCAGATGAAGAAGGAAGGAAGTAACAGGAAGCAGGAAGTAGAGAGGAAGTAAAGAGGATTTCCTTCATTCTGCTTTTCCTCTGCGGTAGAATTCCTCTGACGGGCGGCGACAACGTCAACGCCACCAAGAGCCGAATCATCCAGCTGTGCCTGGAGCTGACCTCCACCGTGCAGCAGGTCAGAGACACGCATCCACTAACCAGGTTCACACGCACACGCATGCACACACGCACAGATGACTTATGACTTACACAGAAATGCAGCCTGTATGTTACTCTTTACATAAACAGTCAAAAACAAGACAGAATGGATGAAAACATTAAATATGACACGCTGCGTGGTTACGGTGATTTTTATGTAGTTATGGTAATTTTTTAAATGTAATTATGGTGATTTTTAGAGATTTTATTCCTGTCGTCGTTTTTATTTGTACGTTGATGCTGATGATGTTTGTTCATCATGTTTCTATGCTGCAGGATTACAGCCTGTATCAGATGGAGGAGAAGATTCTGGAAGTAGTGAGTGTGCACACACACACACATTCATACACACATTCACTCACCTCGCATACACACACACACCACAGGACAGCAAAAGGAAGCATGTGTTTGTTCAGCTCATGATCATCCACTTCCTGTCTTAGATAACACTTCCTGTTCATTTGGGGGGGGCATATTTCCCATCTCTCCCTGCTGCTGCTGCTTCTTCTCTGTGAACCTGCTTTGGTTTTTTCAAAGGTCAAAGGTCAGACAGTGACTCAGAGTTGAAACTTAAGCAGAGCAGAACATGAAACATTTAGCTAACATTTTATTTTGAAAATCAAACCATTTGCCCTCTGACCTCAGCTCCTTCTTTGTGTGTTTTAAGTCTCGAGCCCTGAACAGCATCTGTGAGCAGACGGCCCAGATGACCTCTGACCCCTTACAGAGCCAGGGTTCCTTTCTGGAGGAAGTCCACATCACTGACGTCAAACCTGGAGAGGGCCTGGTGAGTCCAGGACGAGCAGCGTCCACGGCGAGTCCTCAGAGGACGGCTCAGCGCCTCCTGGTGGCCACAACATCCATGACTCTGGAGTTTATAGAAAGACTTTAAATTTCTTATGAAATATTTAGTAATTTCCTTCTTAATGTGTCGTCTCAGTAAACGCAGCAGAATGAAGCCAAAATATAACAAGACGAGTTTCTTTAAAGTTTATTTCTGAGGTTTAAACCAGAAACATTTTTATCCTGCATTTATCTCTAAACATCAGTTACAGCATCACACAATGGTTACTGACTTTAATATTTATAGATATTAAAATAAGTAACATTTGTAAAGAGCATAACAGCATTTCAAAATCAATTCAATAAAGGAACATACCTGTGGTTTTGTGTGTTTAAGCACAATAAATCGTACATACACATCATTTCATTAAATATGACATTTAATATGATTGCTGTTTGAATAAGTATTTTATAAAGCAGCTTCCATACAGCAGACTGGTCAGCTCAGTTTAACATGTTTAATGTTTCAGGGGATGTACATCAAATCCACGTATGACGGACTTCATGTCATCACGGGAATTACAGAGAACGTGAGTGTGTTTTTGTTTTCACATGTAGAACCTTCACTCTTCCTGCTTTGACTTTATATGAAAACAAGCATCAGCATTACAGTTACAAAACAGCCCAAAAGCAAAGCCATGGTTATTGAGCTCAGTGCTAATGCTAAAGCTAGCATGCTGGTGATGTCATCGCCACACAGAGTCAAGAGTCAAATATAAATGTTGTGTGTGTTCAGTCTCCTGCAGATAAAACGCAGAGGATTCACGCTGGAGACGAAGTCGTGCAAGTCAACAGACAGATGGTGGTAAGTCCACGCAGCTTTACGGTTAGCATGTTAGCACAGCTACAGTTACAGCTAAAGCTACAGCTACAGCTAAGCTAAAGGTACAGCTAAAGCTACAGCTAAAGCTAATAAAGTGTAGTATGCCAAAGTTCTGTTTTTTCATCCATCTGTTTGCATTACTGAGTGTAAAGAGCAGTTTGGCCTGACGGGGGCGCTACATGAGAGCTTTAGTGCTGTAGCTTTAAAGAAAAACATTTGAGTTGTTTTCCTTCATAAACAGATCGACGGTTTGGTTATTAATCGGCAGCATTTGGAGAAATTTATGGAAACCTCAAATTTTTTTACAGTGCAGAAGAGGGGTGTGTGTGTGTGTGTGTGTGTGTGTGTGTGTGTTGTCGCCATGTGATGAGTGTTCTTGGCTATCATTGGTCCAGGTGGGCTGGCAGCTGAAGCACCTGGTGGAGAAGCTGAAGGCGGAGCCTGAGGGCGTGGTCCTGATGCTGAAGAAAAGGCCAGGAGGAACCTGCAGCTTCCTGCCTGCTCCGCTGAAAAACCTGCGCTGGAGACCCGCCCTCGTAAAGGTGAGCCCCGCCCCCACACACCTGCAGCAGGGCAGCCATGTTATTTAAAAAAAAATTTATTTTTTTTTTTAATTTAAAATAACTCCAGGAATTTATCATTTTTATTTTAAATGTGGATAAATATTAATTGTTTTTATTAACTGTATGTTTGGGAAATAACCAAACCTCACCATCCAATCAACTGTTAGTATTAATATGCCATTATTTATTATTAATAATTATAAAACATGATTATAAGGCCATAAAAAAACAACAATTAAATAGCGAAATATCATTAACAAATTAACTATTCCTCAAAAAACACGTCTGCTTTTTTTTCTTCTGCACATTTTGAAACGGAAGGAAGTTTCAAACGTCTCCCAGTGACTTATAATATGATGATGATGATGATGGTGATGGTGATGATGATGATGATGACGATGATGATGATGAGGATTATCATGGTGATGATGATGATGATGATGTGATGATGATGATGAGGATGATGATGATGACGATGATGATGATGAGGATTATCATGGTGATGATGATGTGATGATGATGATGATGATGGTGATGATGATGAGGATGATGGTGTTGATGATTATGATGATATGGTGATAATGATGGTGATGGTGATGATGGTGATGATGATGATGATGATGGTCATGGTGATGATGATGGTGATGATGATGATGTGATGATGATGGTGATGATGATGAGGATGATGGTGTTGATGATGATTATGATGATATGGTGATGATGATGATGATGATGATGACGATGATGAGGATTATCATGGTGATGATGATGATGATGATGATCATGGTGATGATGGTGATGATGATGATATGGTGATAATGATGGTGATGGTGATGATGATGATGGTGATGATGATGACGATGATGATGAGGATTATCATGGTGATGATGATGATGATGATGTGATGATGATGATGGTGATGATGGTGATGGTGATGATGATGATGATGATGAGGATGATGATGATGGTGATGATGATGATGATGAGGATTATCATGGTGATGATGATGATGTGATGATGATGATGATGGTGATGATGGTGATGATGATGAGGATGATGGTGTTGATGATGATTATGATGATATGGTGATAATGATGGTGATGGTGATGATGATGATGATGGTCATGGTGATGATGGTGATAATGATGATGATGATGTGATGATGATGATGGTGATGATGATGAGGATGATGAGGATGATGGTGTTGATGATGATTATGATGATGATGATCATGGTGATGATGGTGATGATGATGATATGGTGATAATGATGGTGATGGTGATGATGGTGATGATGATGAGGATGATGAGGATGATGGTGTTGATGATGATTATGATGATATGGTGATGATGATGATGATGATGATCATGGTGATGATGGTGATGATGATGATATGGTGATAATGATGGTGATGGTGATGATGGTGATGATGATGAGGATGATGAGGATGATGGTGTTGATGATTATGATGATATGGTGATGATGATGATGATGATCATGGTGATGATGGTGATGATGATGAGGATGATGAGGATGAGGATGATGGTGTTGATGATGATTATGATGATATGGTGATGATGATGATGATGGTCATGGTGATGATGATGGTGATGATGATGATGTGATGGTGATGATGATGAGGATGATGAGGATGATGGTGTTGATGATGATTATGATGATATGGTGATGATGATGATGATGGTCATGGTGATGATGATGGTGATGATGATGATGTGATGGTGATGATGATGAGGATGATGAGGATGATGGTGTTGATGATGATTATGATGATATGGTGATGATGATGATGATGATCATGGTGATGATGGTGATGATAATGAGGATGATGGTGTTGATGATGATTATGATGATATGGTGATGATGATGATGATGGTCATGGTGATGATGATGGTGATGATGATGATGTGATGGTGATGATGATGAGGATGATGAGGATGATGGTGTTGATGATGATTATGATGATATGGTGATGATGATGATGATGATGATCATGGTGATGATGGTGATGATGATGATATGGTGATAATGATGGTGATGGTGATGATGGTGATGATGATGAGGATGATGAGGATGATGGTGTTGATGATGATTATGATGATATGATGATGATGATGATGATGATGATCATGGTGATGATGGTGATGATGATGATATGGTGATAATGATGGTGATGGTGATGATGGTGATGATGATGAGGATGATGAGGATGATGGTGTTGATGATGATTATGATGATATGGTGATGATGATGATGATGATCATGGTGATGATGGTGATGATAATGAGGATGATGGTGTTGATGATGATTATGATGATATGGTGATGATGATGATGATGGTCATGGTGATGATGAGGATGATGATGGTGATGATGATGATGATGAGGATGATGATGATGGTGGTGATGATGATGGACATTTCAGTGTAACGTTATACGTCTTAAAGCCTTAGGTTTCAGAATGTTACACAGGATGTTGCTGCGGCTCTGAGGACGGCGGCAGTGGCGGCGGCGTGAACAATGCTTCCCTCCTTACTTCTTCCTGTTCAGGAAGAAGTAAGGAGCCGTGACGTCTGACATGTTTGAATGTGACTCATGTTAAATCAACGTCTGACTAAAGGTCATGGCTTTTTGTTGGAACAGATCCAGGATGTGTGTTTGTGTGTTTAGACTCCTAAAGGTCACGACACAACTCAGCAAGCTGACGTCACGTGTGTGTGTGTGTGGAAACATCACGGAGACATGGAACGTTATTTCATGAAATTTACCATGTGATCAACACTAATCACTAATTCTAATCACTAATAACTATTAATTATCACTAATAATAATCACTAATACTTATCACTATTAATAATCACTAATAATAATCACTAATACTAATCACTAATACATATCACTATTAATAATCACTATTAAGAATCACTAATACTAATCACTAATACTTATCACTATTAATAATCACTAATACTCCTGTGTTGTGTCTCAGGCAGGAGCAGGACGTCCTGTGTGTCCAGCAGGTGGCAGCAGAGGGAAAGCAGCCATCTTGGATCTGTTCATCCCCCCTCCCCCCACAGCGCCGTATGAGCCGCTGTGAGTCTGTGCACATTTTCACTACAACACACACACAGGCATGGCTGTGTGCATGTGTGTGTGTGTGTGTGTGTGTGTGCGGTGTGCGTGTGTGTGTGCGGTGTGTGTGTGTGTGTGTGCTGTGACGCACATTCAACATAAAAACTAAATGTCAGCATGCTAAGCTAACGGTGGCTAGATAAATGCTAATCAGCGTTCCTGAATAGAAACCGTGTTCTCTTCCTGTTGTTCCGTGTTCATGTGCATCACCCACAATGCATTGCTGCTTCCTGTTTCCTCCTTTCTGAAGTGAGGTAAGTGTGATGGAGAAAAGGAAGCCAATGTCTCCAAACTCGTGTCTGGACGCAGACATGAAGAGACGCTCCGCCATGAACCAACATGACAACAACATGTCACATGACAACAACACGTCAGTCAGTCCTCCTACTCCACACAGCGAGCCAATCATTGTCTGCCTCAGACAGAGCTCCGCCTCCGCACGCAGTGAGAGACGCATACATTTACTCTTACACACACACACACACACACACACACACAGTATAGATCCAGCTGCATTAATTTCAGTAAAATAATGATCAACTTGCTCTTAATTGCTGGTAAATTGTGTGTGTGTGTGTGTGTGTGTGTGTGCAGGTAAACCTCGGCCTGTCTCCATGCCTGTGGACTCATGTTTAAGCGTGTCTGATTTGTCCTGCAGAGGTCAGAGAAGGAAAGGTGAGCTGAACGTTCCTCCTACAACATGTTAACGTAAAAACACACGCTAACGAAGCCATGATGATGATGATGATGATGTCATCTCTCTGAGCAGGACAGGAAGTCCTGCTCAGGTGCCTAAGCAATGAGCGAATCAGCGCCATCATGGAGGAGGAGCCAAGTTTCCCTCTGCCGTACCGAGGGCACCCATTGGTCCGCGGCGTCGACCACATCAGAGGCAGCCAGTGCTTCGTCAGCGCCGACCTGCACAGCAGCGCCACCATCCCGTACCAGGAAGCAGCGTCCAAAAAGTCCCAGAACGCCGCCGCAGCCGTGAACAAACAGCCGTCGGTGCTGAGCGGCTGGTTAGCTCGTCTCCGCCTGCTGACGCACTGAACACGCCGCAGCACGCCAGTCATCCTAAAACAAACAGGAAGTCGTCCTCCGCAGCCTTCTGACGTCTTCCAACAGGCAACATTCCACAGTATTCCACAAACTATGGAATGTCCTTAGAGGCCTGACGTTCAACTACAATTACAAAATCAGCTGCTAAACTGTTTTCATGAAAAATACATTAAACTTTAATAACTTCATTTCCTGTTCCTCAGATCCTGGAATGAGAAAATGTTTTATAATATCAGGATTTGTGTCGTCGTGACGTTTCATCGTTAGCTTCTTTTAGAAATCGCAGGTAAAGGTGACACGTTTGGCTGCGTATGACCAGTTATGATGCTTCTATGAAACATAAATGTTTATCAAAATGCCGTCATACCAACTTAGTTATAACATGAAAACTTTAATATGTTAAATCGAAAAATGGAACCATTGTATGAATCCTCTATCAGAGAAATATTCAAATACATTTATTCTGAAAGCTTAAATTGTTTCTCAGTTTCTACTTTTAGAATGTGAACTGTTTGAGTAATGAAACAATTCAGGATTAAAGTGAAAAAAAACTTTTCATGCAAATAAAAACATTAATATTTAACGTTTCACCGGCTAGCTCGTTGATGCTAACGTAGAAGCAGGTGCTTTTTACTGTTTCTGTTCTGAACTTCCTGTGGAGACAAACATTTTCTTCCAACACAAAAGGAAGAATCTCTGTGATGGATTATTGTTGATTTTTATTTAGTTATAGATTATTATTTATTGATTGTGTGTCGTATTGGAGGGAACTGAAACCAATGACAGTCTGGAAGGTAGAAAAAACAATTCTAATATCTACAGCAGTAAGTTTTGAAAATGGTTGTCAGTAATGTGTATTGGACTGGAACATGTAAAATTACCGGTATAGTCCTTTAATTTAAAAACAAATCGCTCGTTGCGTCGGCTGTTGGAGTGACGACACCAGAAGTCAGAGCGTGACGTCACACCTGAAGAACGTCACGTCACCTGAGCGTCAGCAAACCTGCAGAACACCGCAGCAAACGTCACGTGACCTGCCGCGTCAAAAAAACCAAACCGCCATTTTGAAAAAGTAGCAACAAACTATGAACTTTAATCAGCGCTTTGTGTCTAATCAGCTCCATAATTCCACGCGTGTTTTTATAAAACTGTTATTTTATGGATATTTGATGATTCTGGATGAAGAATTCACGGAGATTCTGATAAAGCGATATTACTAAGGGTCAAAGGTTAAGAGTTTGATAGATGTTAAACTTCATCATCTGAAGCATTAACGGAAAAATACAAGAAAAACTACATCAAATTTTAAAGAGACATTTTAGATTTTAAAGAGGCATTTATTGATTTAATGATTTAAAGTCAAATCAAATCAAAGTTATTGTCCGGCTTTGTAACCCAAAGATGGACATTTGTCTTTGGCAACAAAAATTAACAAACAACCGACTTTGGACAAGACGGAAAATAAAAAGACACTAATTTTACATAAATACCTGTAAAAAGTGCTGAGATTAGATTTGATACCGATTATGATTTAACTGTTTTATAGACAGTTTAAAGCAGTGAAATGTACGTTTGATAAAGATGAAGAAAAGCACGAAATATGATTAAAAGTCAAAATGTTGAGAGGAAATGAGTTTAATGATGTTGAGTCAAATTCTGCCAGCAAAATAATAATAATAAAAAAAAACCTCATTCCAGTAAAAACAGGAAAAGTTCTACTGGCTCTGCAGGAAGAATCAGCAGCTTGAGCTGGACTTTAACTTCAGCATCAACGGCTTCAGACGCACCAAGTCATAAAAATAAAAGAAGCTGCAAAGGAAAATGAAGATTCACGTGATTTTAGCAGAAATAAAAATAAAACACGCTATGATCCCAGCCAGGCCAGGAGTCCGGACAGAAACCAACAGAAAGCCTGTTTTAGCTGCATTTTTGTGCTGTTGCTAGGCAACATTAGCTGATGACCTGCTGTGGCTAACTCTGCTAACCAAGAGATTATTACATACAATAAAAATCTGTGGTAAAAACTTAAATATATCTTGGTACATAAGTCAGTTTAGCAACATAATGAAAATATTTTAGCACTGTCATTAAAACGGTAATCCTTTTGCTTGGGAGTTGGAAGGTGGATTTTTTTGTCATCTGGGAAAACTAGGCTAGCACCTTCCCTCTGCTTCCAATCTTATGCTAAGCTAGGCTAGCACTGGCCCCTTGTTTCTATTCATTGTGCTAAGCTAGGCTGGCAGTTTCTATCTGCTTTGTCTTTATGCTAAGCTAGGCTAGCACTGGCTCCTTGGTTCTGATCATTGTGCTAAGCTATGCTAGCAATTTCCCCCTGCTTCCATTTTTTGTGCTAAGCTAAGCTAACCCATTGTGGATCAGAGATGAATCTGGTCTTCTCTGAACACAAAGAATTTACACAAACATCAGAATGTCATTGATCAAAATGTGTTTCATTATCAGAGGAATAATACATAATAAAATACTGCATACCGTGTCATACGTGAATCAGCTAAAAAATACATCCATACTCATCGTTCAGGTTCAACAGTCGCTGGAGAAGTCTCGCCTCTCCAACGCCATTGGACAGTAGTGTTAAATTCTTTATGTTGCCCTGCTGGTAACTTGTGTGATAAGAGTCACTTTAAACGTCTGGAAAATACACCGTCACATGATCTAACAGCTGGACTTCCTGCTGAGTCTTGCAGATGTTTCTGACGTTTGTCTAAGCAGCTTCTTCAGCTCTCAGTCAGCGATGGCGGTAAAACGGCGTTCTGCCTCAGAATGAAGACGCTGCTCAGACGAGGACAAACGTCTTCCTGCAGCGGAGCGATCATGTGACCGTTCATTTTCCAGCTGATGATGAAGAAACATCAGAGGAGAAAAACCTTCTCTAACACACTTTCAGAAGATTGTTCTCCACGAAAAAAAACATCCTGTCAGTCCTGGACCTGGACATGGACCTCTGGTTCTGTCTCAGCACTGTGTCTCTTTGGCGTTGACATGGCGCTGTCGCTGCAGTCTGAACAGCAGGCCTTTGTCACGACATCCGCCTACGCAGTGCTCTGTCAGGTCCTCAAACGAGCGCAGCGCCGAGCCCCGCCCCCTGCTGAAGGCCTCCTCCAGCGCCTCCTCATCCAGCTCAGAGTCAAAGCTGGGGTCCTCCTGGATCGTGGCCATGCGGGGGCTGTCTGGTGGGGGTGAATGGGTGGGGTCAGTGGCAGGGGCGGAGTCAGACAGGGAGAGCGGAGGGGTGCTGGTCTGCTGAGGGCTGGACGGCTGAAAACGCAGCGCGGTGGCCGAGAAGTTCGGAGGTTTGAAGATTTGAACAGACGCCAGCTCCAGGCTGCTCAGCAGCTCGGCATTCTGGGAAAAAAGAGTCGCATCAGAAGATCATCAGTCAGGTTTTATTCAGACGTGAAACAGGAAATCAGTCAAAATCTGATGATTTGGACGTTTTGGCATCAATTTTTATCTAAAAGCTGAAAATGTTCTGCTGCTTAAATATACTGTAGGAACATATATGTCATATATGTTACATGTAAATATAAAGGTGTTTACTCAATGCTTAAATATACCGTAGGAACATGTCATATATGTTACATGTAAATATAAAGGTGTTTACTCAATGCTTAAATATACCGTATGAACATGTATGTCATATATGTTACATGTAAATATAAAAGTGTTTACTCAATGCCTAAATATACCGTATGAACATGTATGTCATATATGTTACATGTAAATATAAAGGTGTTTACTCAATGCTTAAATATACCATATGAACATATATGTCATATATGTTACATGTAAATATAAAGGTGTTTACTCAATGCTTAAATATACCGTAGGAACATGTCATATATGTTACATGTAAATATAAAGGTGTTTACTCACGCTGGAGAAAAACAGAGACTTGGTCTGTTCATACCGTCTGTCCAACTTCCTGTCCTAAAGCACAGAGACACCAGGAGACACGTGTAAATGACTGGCATGTGTGTGTGTGCTGTGTGTATGGTGTGTATGTGTATGTGTGTGTGTGCGTATGTGTGTGTATATGTATGTGTATGTGTGTCTGTGTGTGTATATGTATATATGTATGCGTGTGTGTGTGTGTGTATATGTATATATGTGTGTGTACTTGTGTGTGTGTATATATGTGTGTGTATATGTGTGTGTGCGTGTGTGTGTGTGTATATGTGTGCGTGTGCGTGTCACAGACCACACAGTGGACCAGGATGCTGAGAGGGACCCAGCAGAGCAGGGAGAACGCCACCACGGATCCCACCAGGTTATCAGACAGGAACTTCCCAAACGTGTTGATGTCCAGCTGATCGATGAAGTCCCAGAGCCGCTCCACCACATCCTGAACCTGCTTCATGCACTTCCCCTGCAGACAGGAAATGACCAGCAGCGACATCTAAGCTACGACGCCGACAGTTTGCTTTGAGTTGTCGCTCCTCAGAAAGTGGGCGGGGCTTTTACCCAAATAACCATTTTTGTTTCCAGGAACATTCCAGTTCTGTTTATGCGAACGTTCCGTGACTGTTTCCCAGGAACGTTTTCTGTGTAACCTAGAATTTTCTGCTTTGGTAAAAGCTGTGGGGAGGAATTCCTAAAACACGGATGTACCGTGTCATAACGGTCACGCAGCCTCATTTCATCATTTGCCTTCAAAGAGTTTATTTGACCGATTCAACATGGAGCAACATGAAAGAAAACGTATGTCTCTGCCAGGGAATACAGTCCCTGCAGAAGACGACTTTTACCGAGAAATGAAAGATGGGCGTGTCTTCTGCAGTCAGACGTGTTAGCAGATCAGGTGTTTCATCACCTGAACATTTTAGTTTGAAAGATTAAGAGATTTGATAAAATAACAGAAAAACTAAAATAAAGTTTTATGTTTTGAAAAAATGGCGGTCAGTAACGTGACGTGCATACGGTAATTATCTATTGGGCTGAAATGTGCAAAACCACCAGTATGCTCCTTTACAGTTCCGTACTCTTTAAGAAAACAGGAGATGTTTTGTGATCAGGTGACAGATGTGGCGTTTGAAGGAAACGTCTTACCGCTCCGTCGCAGAAGCCCACAGTGCACGGTTTGCCTTTACGCAGGAACAGGAAGTTCCCCTTCACGTCCTGGTACGGGGCGCAAACGCCACCCGAGCTCTGACAGCACACCTTACAGGACGAGTTGGTTCCTAGAGAGGAAGCAATGCAGTGAGACCTGAACCCAGCACAGCCACTGACCTCTGACCTCTGACCCCTGCATACGCTGCTTCAATGCTGAAACATTCAATAATAGAAGCACGATTTGCTGACACAGCATTTTGCTCTTAAAGTTGTTTCAGTTAGAAACACTATGATGCTAATAATGCTAAAGCTGCTAACGTGTTAGCCAGAACAATTCGATAAGCTAACAGCTAATGCTACCATCAGAGCTGCCACCTAGTGGCCAAATACTGTTAATGTACTGTTTACAAACGAACAAAAACAGTGTTTCATCAAAGTCTGTTTAAATTCAATTATTCATAACAAATGTAAAGAATTATTGTATTTTAAACGCCGCTCTGATGATGTCACAGCACTATCACGTGAAATGTGAAGGGACCAATCAGGAGCTAGAAAGCGATTGGATTCTGGAGTTATGAGATGCTGTAAGAGATGTGGGCGTGTCCCTTTAATGGAGGATCAGACTTCAGAGTGGGCGGAGCCTCGTACCGTTGCAGGCGCACGGCTGCAGCTTTAAGACGGCCTTGCAGAACGGAACGCAGTTTCCGTCCAGACACTCGCCGCTGTCCAGACACGGCGTTTTGTCTGGAGCGTTTTCTGGTGGNCAGTTTCCGTCCAGACACTCGCCGCTGTCCAGACACGGCGTTTTGTCTGGAGCGTTTTCTGGTGGCGGACATTCACTGCTGTTTCCTGTTGAGACAAACACAGATCGGTCCTCTCACCTGATTGGCTGAGTGTTTCAAAGCTAACAGTCACAAACCTATGGTCCACGCTTGACCTCTGACCTGTGCAGTAGGAGCGTCCCTTACACGTGGCGTGGATGGGCTCCTGGCAGACTTCCCCTCTGGACTCAAACCGGCAGCTTTTACAGCAGGCGCTGTTCCTGTCGCTGAACACAGAGGCAGAGCTGAGCAGACGCGCCTTGCCGCCACCGTGACGGACGGCGTTTAGCGTTCAGACCACAAACATGTGGGAGTCACAGACGCAAAACAACATGTCCGCCAAAAAATCAGGAAATACAAGTAACTAAAGCCTGAAGACATCTGAGAAGGTAAAGCTTCTGAAGCAGCACTGACCTGCACTGTGCGTCAGGCCTCAGCCTGCAGTCGGCGGTGCAGCAGCGGTCCGTGTTGATGTGCAGCAGGCCGGGGTCACATTCCTCGCCTTCCTCCACTCGGGAGTNAGCAGCGGTCCGTGTTGATGTGCAGCAGGCCGGGGTCACATTCCTCGCCTTCCTCCACTTGGGAGTTCCCGCACACGTTGCTGTTTCGCTCTTTGAAGCAGGACGCCGCTTTGGATCTCAAACGCTTCACGATGGAGCGTTTGCTGCAGTTGGAGAAGAGCTGGACAGAAACACGATGTTAAAAACATCAGGCGGCTGCACGGACTCTTAAAGGACCATACTGGTGATTTTATTTGATCCACATACATGTTACATTACCATCTATTATTTTCCAAAACATGAAACCGTCTTTTAGTTTTCCTGTTATTTTGCTAAATCAAACGTTCAGGTGATTCATGCCTTAAAATCAGCGCTTCACCTGCTGACATGAACGTTCACATGGAGAAGGCACGCAACCTGCATAGATTCAAACCCGTGTTTCTGCATCTGGCGTGTTTCAGATCAAAGCGTGTAAACACACGTATCATACATGTGTCATATAAAAAAAGAAAATGTAAACACGCTGTCTGAAAAATCGCATGTAGGCAAAAGATGTGAGTTGAGTGTGAAGAGCTGCAGGTAAAGGTGGCGTTTCCTGTGCGAGTGGCACCTTGTTGTTGACGTGGTCGCCGCTCACGGCGATGGGGTACATGACGTATTTGCCGCCCTCGTCCTCTCTGGGGGCGCAGTATGGGACGTTGTCTGGGTCGTGTTCAGCGCCAAAATTATGGCCGAGCTCATGAGTCGTGACCAGATCTGCTTCCTGTGGAGAAAAACACAAAGTTAAACAAAACAAGATGGCCGCTTCATTCATTTCTACTCAGGAAATCAGAACGTTTCTGTTTCTCAGATGAATTCTGACATTTTGAAAATCATTTTTTTCCCCCAAATGATCCAAAAAAAATTAGTTATAAACAATGCAGCGAAACAATGAATAACATTTAGAAAAGGACAAAAATGAGATCTGTTGTTGTATTTATTTTTATTCTAGAAAAGTCTTCCTGGTTTGTTGTCATGGAAACAACTAAACATCATTAGCTGTTTACAGGTTTGTCAGATTTCTTCTAAGTTCAGCTTTTTAAAGTAAAACACGAAGCGCACTTTTTCTGTAGTGAGGATTCTGACCTTGGTGAGGATGGTTTTGCCGTAGTTCTTGGTGCTGGTCAGACCTGTGTTCAGGTAGATCCCTCTCTGCTCTGATGAAGATGGCGGACACTCTGACAGAAACAACGCCTCCCGTTACAAACGCCATCACACTCCATTATAT
This sequence comes from Lucifuga dentata, assembly GCA_014773175.1. Lineage (NCBI taxonomy): Eukaryota > Metazoa > Chordata > Actinopteri > Ophidiiformes > Bythitidae > Lucifuga > Lucifuga dentata. Next base: position 25,572 of record VXCM01004322.1, read on the forward strand.
TCAATAATAAATCACTTCCAGAGGTGTGTAGGAACACGTTCCATTTACTCCGTTAAGTAATTTTTTTTTTTTAAATTGTACTTTACTGAGTAGTTTTACTGCAGGATACTTTTAACTCATACTTGAATATATTTATGAAGATAAAAATATATTTTTACTGTGTTACGTTTGGTCGCACTCTTTGCATTACTTTTGATTTCAGTCACATTCAGTTTTTCTCTCGTCAGACGCTACACTGTCTGCTTCAGCTCCCAAGTAGCCACGCCCCCACCCTCCGTTTCCATGGTTTCACCCGGAGCAGAACAGTCATGGAGGAATCAACAGCAGGAAGGAAAGTAGGAAAAACAATTCTAGTATTTACAGCTGCAGCAGCATGTTTTAGAAAATGGTTTTCAGTAATGTAATGTAATTGGGCTCAAACATGCAAAACCACAGGTCTGCTCCTTTAACAGGGCCTGATTTTTGAAAGCGGTTTGGGGTTAGTGGGTTAAAGGTCGTAGGAGGTTGGGACTCACGCTCGGAGCAGAGACCTCCGGGGATTCCTCGCTTTGAGGGGGCGACGTAGGCCAGACCCAGCGTGCCTTCATCAAAGTCCTGGTAGGTGAACAGGTGAGCGAGGCACACCTGTGACGCCTTCACCGCCACGTCCACGCTGAACTGCTGCAGAGACGCACGAGCCACCATAACATCATAACATCATGACATCATATCATAACATAACCATGATATCATAACATCATGACATCATAACATGACATTATGTTATCATAGCATTATGACATCATAGCATTATGACATCATAGCATCATGACATTATGACATCATAACATCATGACATAACATGACATCATGACATCATGACCAGCTCAGCATCCATTAAACTCATCATAAAACACACGATTCCATCAGCCATGTTCATATTCAGCTCAGAACACGACATCATGACCTTCAGGCTCATTTGTTCATGAGTTTACAGGAGAGCTGAATGCATCTTACAATTAAGGCCAGGCCTCATGCGTACCTGTGTACATGTATACCTGTGTACCTGTATCCCTGTATACCTGCGTACCTGCATACTTGTATACCTGTGTACCTGCGTACCTGTGTACAGCTTCTGTGCAGCGCTGATCACAGCTGTAACTTCTGATAATCATTTAACTTTTTTATTTATTTGTCTTTGCTCAGCTGTTTTTTTGGGGTTCTGACCTCCAGCCAATCACAGGAGTCGGTGATCGCGGCTGATTTGCTGGTCACCGGATGTGGCTGGTTTGNCCTCCAGCCAATCACAGGAGTCGGTGATCGCGGCTGATTTGCTGGTCACCGGATGTGGCTGGTTTGTGCACCAGTCACATGCAACTTAAGCTCCTCCCATAAACTCTGATGTCATCATATGTGACATCATCACAGCACAATTTCTTCAGGAAGTTTCTGGTCACATTTTAACGGTACAGGTGATCAAATCCGGTCAGGTGTTCTTACCTCCAGCAGTTTCTTGACGTCCCAGACGTCTTTGTCCTCCGTTGGACTTCCTCTCATGTTGAAGTGCGTTTGACCCTGAATGACCGCTGTTGGACTTTTCTCAATGATGATCTGACAGGAGACACGACTTACATCAAGCAGACACGAAGACTCGATTCTCTGAGATTCTTTCAAAAATAATGAAAAGTTTCTCAGATTAAAAGTCTGTGAAGAGCTTTAAAGGACCATACCGGTGATTCAACTTCAAACCTTTACTGTCCCGTAAGGGGAAATTTGTTTTGCAACAAACTGTGCTGTTTGTACTGGAATGAACTGAAACCAATGACAGTCTGGAAGGTAGGAAAAACAATTCTAATATTTACTGNTGTACTGGAATGAACTGAAACCAATGACAGTCTGGAAGGTAGGAAAAACAATTCTAATATTTACTGTTCCAGTAGTTTGTTTTAGAAAATGTCAGTAATGTAACGTGCATGCAGGTTGTATTTAATGGGCTCAAACATGCAAAATCACTGGTATGATCCTTTAATGAATGCTTGTGTATCCTTCAAAGGACAATCAAAGGTGCAGTTTAGTCCAGATCCTGAAGCCTGAGCTGATTTAATACGCAGGGTCAGAGGTCACATTTATGGCGTGTAGCGTAGTGCTAACGCTAATGTTTAAATGATGCTGATTCAGCAAAATAAAATGTTTGGACAGAATCGATTATGGATTCTGCAGATGATGATGATGATAATGAATTTAGGTCTGGTTGAAGATAACAGAGTGTTTTGCTGACTGGTTATAGGTTCTAGTCCCATCATGCACCTACCTGTTGGATCTGGACTCCGTAACCTTTGAACTCGTCGTCCCATGACGTGTTTCTGTAGATGTCGTCCACACGATCGATCAGCTCGATCTGAAACAGGAGACGATTAAAAAACTTTACAAACTCTTTGAAGACATGAAATAAAATGTGCTAACGATGCGATCTGTCACCGCCAACGCCACTTTTTCTTTTAAAGGACCATACCGGTAGTTTGCATGTTTAAACTCAATTAATACAACTAATAAGCAAATTCTGCTTGTAACAAATTGATTTTTCATGAGATATTTCTATTTTTACTCAGGTGTGGCTTTCAGGTAAAAAGCTGGTCATGAATGGCAGGTTCTGATATGGAGCTCCGCCCCTCCACATCGTCATATCACTGAGCTATACAGTGTGCAGATGAGCATGTGTGTGAGCATGTGCGTGAAGCGTGTGCATGCGTGAGCGTGTGCGTGTGCATGCGGTCTGACCAGGTAGTTGAGGGTGGTGCTCTCCTCCTCGCGGCCCATGTGTCTGAAGAATCGATGGTCAGCCACCAGCAGCAGAGGACACGTGTTCCTGCGGTGGTCATGGAGCTGACGCTTCGCTCGAAGTCCAGATTCTGCAGGTTCAACACGCAAACCCTTTACTGACACATTTAAAGGACCATACTGGTGATTTTGCATGTGCGAGCCTACCGCATACACATTACTGACAACCATTTCCAAAACATTAAACCGTATTTTACTGTTCATGTTATTTTGCCAAATCCCCTAATCTTTGAAAATCAACCGTTTACGTGACACACAAAATTTAAAATTCAATGTTTTGCCTGAGAACACGTACGTCTGATTGTAGAAGACACGGTCGTTTCAGTTTCTACAGAGAAGTCGTCGTCTGGGACTCCGTGTCTGATAGTTAAAGTTACGTTGAAAAAAATAAAAACAGTGTTTAGTTTTCCGTGATGATTATTTTTCTCAGCACGTTTCACGTCTCTTAAGTTGATTTTTATGTCGTACTGGAATAAACTGAAACCAATGTTAGTCTGGAAGGTAGGAAAAACAATTTTAATATTTACCGCTCCAGTATGTAACATGTATGCTGGTTGTATTTATTAGGCTCAAACATGCAAAATCACCAGTATGCTCCTTTAAAGCTAAAACGAGCTACCTGTGTTTGCTCTGTTCTTATTTTTAACACCTACTAACCCTCGTCCTCCTCTTCCTCCAACATGGCTGCTCTCACAGTGTTAGGGAGGAGGTGGCTGGGGTCAGAGGTCACGTAGCCGCAGACTGATGGCTGGTTCAGTCGGCTGAGGTTCCTGATGTCCTCTGAGCGGTAAACCAGCAGACGACCATCAGGGGGCGCCAAGCTGAACCTCCACAGAGGCTGCGGGTGATGACACGTTGTTAATACAGCCAGCCTCCACAGGGCGGAGCTTATCCAGCCTCCACAGGGCGGAGCTTATCCAGCCCCGTTTACGCTTAACGCCGGCATGGACGCACAGAAAATATGACATGATTGCAGCCTTCAGGCGTTCATGTCACGACTGTGTTAAACCAGGCTTTCACACACACACACACACACACACACACACACACACACACACAGAGAAAGTTGTTTTACCTCAATGTTGTATTCTGCCTTGTCAGTCAGAATGTGAGCAGAAAACTCGTTATCGTCTATATGAGCCTGAACACGAGAGTTTTCCTCCCCTGGAAACACACAGACACACACACACACACACACACACACACACACTGCATGATATCACAAACTCGGATCGTGTTCACAGCACAACAATATTTTTACTTTCAGAATAATTTATTGATTTTCATTCATTAAACATAGAAGCATAAATTAGTTTGTTCAGACGCTGGAACTTCTCAGGGACCCTTGGGAGTTCCTGGACCTCAGGTTGAGAACCACGGCGTGGTTGGTGACTTACCGATGACGTGTCCCGTGAAATAGTTTTGTCTGTTGATGGGAAAATTCTGCTCTCGTCCCTCGTCCATAACCAGAACTTTAAAATCCTCCGTGAAGAGCTCCGTGTTCGTCCTCAGGTACAGCCTGAAGTGTCTGCGCGCACACACACACAAACACACACACACACACACACACACACACACACACACACACACACACACNCACACACACACACAAACACACACACACAAACACACACACACACACATACACACATAAACACACACATACACACACACACACACACATACACACACACACACATGCACACAAGAGTTTTCTTGTGTCAGTGAAGCTTTCGTACATCATGGTGAAACGGCGTGTGTGAAACGTGAAACAGCGTGCTGACCTGTGCAGGGCGTGGAAGCTGAGGCGGCGCTCCACGTGGGTTTGAGTCTGGACGTCACGGCGACGGACAGAATGAGCCTGCAGGCTGGAGAGAGGAAGAATGTCGAAGTCCTGCAGCATGGAGCTGAGAGAGGCTGGACACACACACACACACACACACGATCTTACCTTAAAGGACCATACCGGTGATTTTGCATATTTAAGCCCAATAAATACTACTTACATAGGTGCCAAACATTCTTCTCACCATAAAACTGTATTTTATTTTTCTTGTTATTTTTTCAAATCCTCTAATCTTTCAAAATCAAATGTTCAGGGTGATACACACACACACCTTCAAATTAAAATTTCACTTCGTAACAGACGTCTGATTGTCGAATGCAGATGTATTTGAATTTCTATGTAAAAACAGTTTTCTTCTGGGACTATATTCCAGACGGAGGATACATTTTCTTCCATGCAGCTCCATGTTGGTGTAAATAAAGTTAATTTGACAAAACATTTGTTATACTGTTGTTCTCTGTGATGATTACTGATCTCAGCACGTTTCACATCTGTAAAATTTATTTTTATGTCGTACTGGAATAAACTGAAACCAATGGCAGTCTGGAAAGTAGGAAAAACAATTCTAATAGTAGCAGTAACTTTTAGAAAATGATAACGTAGTAATGTAGTAACGTAACGCAGGTTGTATTTATTGGACTCAAACGTAAAATCACAGCATTGGTCCTTTAAGCTCTGTGTTTATAAGACATGAGAAAACTTTATTTATTATACATGTATGAAATGATAATACATACAAAATAAAAACAGGCCGAAAATGTGAATATAAATTCATCATAAATTCATCATGGTAGAATTTAATTTGCTATTAAAAGATCAAAAAGAATCGAAATAAAATAATGTCGTTAGAAGTAAAGGTGAATAAAGGCGTATTTTCTGTTTTTACCGTATTCCTGCTGGCTGTGTGCGGGAGGAGCGGAGGCAGCAGAAAAAACAACGTTAATTATTAAAAATAAAAGTTTCATGTTTTTAGACTTTAAATGACTTTTAATCAAACAGAAAAACTCCGCGCTGCTTCTTCAGGAAAAAACTCCACGATTAAAGAAAAGCACTAAGTTACTTTAAAAACCTGCATTTATACTAAATATCAGTAAACTTTATCACGGCAAAGTTTTTCTTTTTTTTCTTTTTTTTTTTCGTATTAAAAATCTCTGTAGTCCGATAAAGTCCGATAAAACCANTTTTTTTTCTTTTTTTTTTTCGTATTAAAAATCTCTGTAGTCCGATAAAGTCCGATAAAACCAGGAAGACATGAAGCTGCTGTAGAATCAAGCTAACAGCAAGCTAACAGTGCTAACAGCAAGCTAACAGGTTACGGAAGTGTCTATTTGAATACCTTCACAATAAAAGCGCCGATACATTAATAAACTACGGCTCATACCTCCGCCAAGGCCGAACGAGCCTAACAAAATGTATTTCTCTAACTATATAAAACAAAATATTTATCTAATTATAAATATTTATAAATATTTAGCATTTATCTAATTATAAAACAAAATGTATATTTCTCTAATTAAACTCATCACGTTCCGGGAACATGCTAATCACTGTTTCACCTTTAATAAACAACAATAATAATAATAAAAAAATAATAATAATAATAATTTGATTGTTTTAGTTTTAAAAACAGGAGGTTCCTGAGCTGGACCGAATTGACTCATCTGATCTGTTTATCTATTAAATACATCTGATCTATCTATCTCTTTATACCATCTGATCTATTTATATCATCTGATCGATTTATCTATTTATACCATCTGTTCTATTTATCTCTTTATACCATCTGATCTATTTATATCATCTGATCGATTTATCTATTTATACCATCTGATCTCATCCAAATCTGCTTCAACACGCAACAACACACTTTTATTTTATTTTTGCATTGTGACATTACATGGAACTGTCACTCGGATATCATATAACAAATCACATGTTTTTTATTATTTTATAATGCTGAAGATAAAAATGTTCAAATCAAATGACATTGAAGTTATTTATCCAGCAAAGTTCCCAGATATTATCTGTGAGGATTTTCTGTTTTTCTCTGTTTGAAGATCTTTGTGATTGTTGCTGTTGTAATAGTTGTAATAGCTGTAATAGTAGCAGCAGTAATATTGTAATTCTCTTTTTGGCCTGCAGGGGGCAGCAGTCATCCATCTTTATGGGTCGCGCGTCACTTCCTGTAAATGTCGGACAAACAGTGGCGCGTGGACTCTGGTGTTCCTATAAAAGCTTTTTGTGTGTTTATTTGTGAGGGAAGATGGACGCGGAGGAGACGGTGATGTTTGCTGCATTTTTCTCTTATTCTCAGAAATTTGGTTGCTAATGTAAACAGAGCTAAAGCTAGCTGATGTTAGCTAACGCTAGCTAATGCACACCAAACTCCAAAGTCTCGTTTGTCATGTTTTATCCTAAATTAAATGTCATTTTAGATTGTTTTTAACGTTTGAAATCACCATATGTTTGAACATCCTTTTATGATCGAAGTGCTGGATTTTTGGGGTTTTGGAGGATATTAACGAAACTTAAACGAAACAGCAGCGGAAATTAACGACGTGAATTCTTTCAAACCTAATTAATACAAATCGTTTCTAGATTAACTATTTGTTGGCCGAATTTACCACATTTCTCCTCCGGTTCACAGTTTTTCTTGTCTTATTTTCTAAGTCATAGACAGTTAATATTCAGCAAAGCGACAGAAAATTGACATTTTCTGAATGAAGTTTTGCGTAATTGTAACATACATAAACAAATCCCAAACCCTTAAAACAATGACGTCACTAAGAGTTTTTTTATGTTACTGATCGTTTGATTCATTTTCAGCGAACGAAAGGAGAGTCTTTAGTAAAAATAGATAAATTATATAGTTTTCTTTCCCTCTTCCTTCGCTGACATGATGACAGATAAAAGCCCTTTTTAAATTAATTTTGAACATGTCAGGTTTGTTCTGTTTTTGCACGAGAATCCATTTAACTGTCCAATAAGCTTTTACTTTTATAAATTCTAGCTGGATTCTGATTGGTTGGTGAAAGACGTAAATACAGAAATATTATAAAGTCAGAGTTCCACATTGGACCAAAGAAGCTGAAATGTCAGTGTATGAAGCTTCATGTTTGTGTGTGTGTGTGTGTGTGTGTGTGTGTGTGTGTGTGTGTGTGTGTGNGGATTGGGCCGTTTCAGATGAAGGTCATTTCTACTGCAAATCCTGCCACAATGTTATCGAGGTACGTGATGATTGATGAGCGATCGATAGATCATAACAATCATTTTCATATTATCTTATAGCAACGCACCCACATATACGACTGAAATATCTCATCAACCATTGGATGGATGCTGATGAAATGTGTTTGCTTCAGAAGGAGTTTTATTGTCATTCAGACAGAAGAAAACTGCGTTTCCTGTCTGACGTGCAGCAAAATAAGTAAAAACTGTTTCATGTCAGCAAAACACAGTTATAGCAGCTGGCTGCACATCTTAAAAGATGAATTAAAAAATACAACCCATGCTGAGTATGTTGTAGGTAAGCGTGTGAGAGAGTATTTAAACACACAGGCTGACATGTGAATCCGTGACCTTTGTGCTCAGATGGTCACGTCTCCTCAGGATGAATCATGAATTCATGACAAGATATTTTTAAAAACTCACCATTGAATTCCCTTCAACCTCAGCTGTACTTTGATGCTAATATAGTATGCTGACTGTTAGCATGCTGTTGAGGATGTAACATGGCGGCGTCATCATCCATATAGCGTGTTAGTTGACTCATAACGCATATATGAAGCCACAGCAAAGTGCTGCTGGCATCCAGATAAAGATATTTAATCAAAGTCTAAATAAAATCATGACATCAGCAGAATTCTGATGAATCAGAAATCTGATAATGAAAAACACTTTTTTTCACATGTGACACTCCATGTGTGTCACATGTTGGTTCATGTATTCAGGTCTCATGTATGTGACATGTGAATGTGTCAAAACACAGAGAACCAGAGACGTGATCGACCAAAACTTCACGCCAGGATCCACNGAATGTGTCAAAACACAGAGAACCAGAGACGTGATCGACCAAAACTTCACGCCAGGATCCACCAGGATCTCCACCATCGGCCGAGGATCCAGAATCAAGACATCCGGTCTCTTTCTCTCTCTCTCTCTCTCTCTCTCTCTCTNTTTTTTTTTTGAATCAGCTGTTTGGGGTTTTGACCTTTGCCCTGTGCTGGTGTGTGTGTGTAGCAGGAAGTGGTCGTGCGTGGCTGATCTGTGAGGGATTCCAGTTCATCCTGAGGAAGCAGGCGGACTCTCTGCTCATGCTGGGCGTCGCTCCTCACTTCAGGGTTTGTCTCTCATTCCTGCTGTCAAACCTCCAAATCCGGCCTGTTCACGTCTGTGTGGGACCAGAGTTGTGATGTGTGTGTGTGTGTGCGCGTGCATGCGTGCAGGACGAGGTNCGTCTGTGTGGGACCAGAGTTGTGATGTGTGTGTGTGTGTGCGCGTGCATGCGTGCAGGACGAGGTGCTGTGTCAGCTGTGGAGGTCGTACCTGCAGAAGAGCCAACAGGCCTACACCCACAACCCTGTACACAGCACAAAGTTAAAGATGGTGAGTACAGGAAGTAAGCTGTGGACAGGAAGTAAGCTGTGGACAGGAAGTAGGATGTGGACAGGAAGTAGGCTGTAGACAGGAAGAAGGCTGTGGACAGGAAGTAGCAGATAAATATCCTGGCCTATCAGCAACTCCAGACCTGAAATATATCCTGACCAGAAACACAGCAGCAACTAGTCACAGCCAATGAGAGGCAAGGCATGAGGTGAGGGGAGACAAGGGGGAGGAGTCAACAAAACATCAACAACATGGCTCCATATTCAGTTTCATTTCTTCTGTTTCTTCACTGCAAATCATCTCTCTCTCTCTCTCTCTCTCTCTCTCTCTCTCTCTNCTTGGACTCGGACAGCGCGGCTGAGTCTTCCATCATGTCGTCGGGTCAGAATACGGACGGTGAGGCGGATCTGTTCAGCACAGCAGGTAGAGACGAGCGTCAGGTTATTATGATGTACTTTAAAATAATCAATAAAATTTACTTTGACCAGCTCTGATAAGAAAAACAATACAGATCAATAAGTTTGTTTCAGGTTTCTGATAATAACCAAAGATGTTGATCATATTGAAGCATGTGAGGATATTTTCTGTTAGATTCTGTTCTCACTACAAAACAATTACTTGTTTAAAAGACATTATATTATATTATTAAAGTTGTAGTCTCATCTTTGACCTTTCATCCCGCCCCTTGTTCCTCAGAGAGCTCCAGTGATTGGTCGCTGTGCTCGGGCCCGGCGGATGCCCTCACCTTCCTGACGGTGCAGCAGAAGCAGAGCAGCAGCCTGCTGAGCATGAGGAAGACTCTGGCCTTTATCCATCTGGCTCTGCTGTGGTGCAGAGAGACGCTCAGCCTGTCTGACCTCCTCAGGTGATGACATCATCGCTGACATCATCAAAGCATCATAACTACAAATGGTTTACATCACCATGTGACTCAAACGCCACGGCGTGGTGGTTATTTGGTGTTTCTGTGCTGTCAGTGAGCTTCACTCACCACTAGATGTCCTCGTTTACCACAACCTGCAGCGTCTGAACACAAAGCAAAATGTCAATCAACCGTCTGTTAGAATTCATGTTCATATTTAATCAAACGCCTGTTAGAATTCATGTTCATATTTAATCAACCGCCTGTTAGAATTCATGTTCATATTTAATCAACCACCTGTTAGAATTCATGTTCATTCTCAATTCACCTGTAAAATAAGAAAAAAAACGAGCCTTTGCTTTACATGATGTCAGTTTTTGCTGCGAAGGATGTGACTTGTTGTTGGGGACGTGACTTGTTGAGGACGTGACTTGTTGAGGATGTGACTTGTTGAGGATGTGACTTGGCGTCGAGGATATGACTTGGCGTTGAGGATGTGACTTGTTGAGGATGTGACTTGTTGAGGATGTGACTTGGCGTCGAGGATGTGACTTGTTGAGGATGTGACTTGGTGTTGCGGATGTGACTTGTTGAGGATGTGACTTGGCGTTGAGGATGTGATTTGTTGAGGATGTGACTTGGCATTGCGGATGTGACTTGTTGAGGATGTTATTGTTGAGGATGTGACTTGTTGAGGATGTGACTTGGCGTTGAGGATGTGACTTGTTGAGGATGTGACTTGGAGTTGAGGATGTGACTTGTTGAGGATGTGACTTGGCGTTGAGGATGTGACTTGTTGAGGATGTGACTTGGCATTGAGGATGTGACTTGGCGTTGAGGATGTGACTTGTTGAGGATGTGACTTGGCGTTGCGGATGTGACTCGTTGAGGATGTGACTTGGCGTTGAGGATGTGACCTGTGGATGTGACTTGTTGAGGATGTGACTTGGCGTTGCACATGTGACTTGTTGAGGATGTGACTTGGTGTTGAGGATGTGACTTATTGAGGATGTGACTTATTGAGGATGTGACTTGTTGAGGATGTGACTTGGCATTGAGGATGTGACTTGGCATTGAGGAGGTGTCTTGTTGAGGATGTGATTTGCATTGAGGATGTGAATTGTTTAGGACGTGACTTGTTGAGGATGTGACTTGTTGAGGATGTGACTTGGCGTTGAGGATGTTACTTGGCATTGAGGATGTGACTTGTTGAGGATGTTACTTGTTGAGGATGTGACTTGGCGTTAGGATGTGACTTGGCGTTAGGATGTGAATTGTTGAGGATGTGACTTGGCGTTGAGGATGTGACTTGGCGTTGAGGATGTGACTTGTTGAGGATGTGACTTGGCGTTGAGGATGTGACTTGTTCAGGATGTGTCTTGGCATTGAGGATGTGACTTGTTGAGGATGTGACTTGGCGTTGAGGATGTGACTTGTTCAGGATGTGACTTGTTGAGGATGTGACTTGGCATTGAGGATGTGACTTGTTGAGGATGTGACTTGGCGTTGAGGATGTGACTTGTTGAGGATGTGACTTGGCGTTGAGGATGTGACTTGTTGAGGATGTGACTTGGAGTTGAGGATGTGACTTGTTGAGGATGTGACTTGGCGTTGAGGATGTGACTTGTTCAGGATGTGACTTGTTGAGGATGTGACTTGGCATTGAGGATGTGACTTGTTCAGGATGTGACTTGGCGTTGAGGATGTGACTTGGTGTTGAGGATGTGACTTGTTGAGAATGTGACTTGGTGTTGAGGATGTGACTTGTTGAGGATGTGACTTGGCGTTGCAGGTTGGTGAATGAGGGACTCGTCCCGTACGTCAATGCCTACGAGCTTCTTCCTGAAGAGATGCAGATGGTCAGCAGAGATGCCGTCGTCTTCAGAGTGCAGGTGAGTTCATGTTGCAGGTGACCTGTCTGATATGAAGCGTGTTGATGTTGTTGTTGTTGATGTTGATGTTATTGTTGTTGTTGTTGATGTTGATGTTATTATTGTTGGTGTTGATGTTGATGTTATTGTTGTTGATGTTGATGTTATTGTGGTTGTTGATGTTGTTGATGTTATTGTGGTTGTTGATGTTGTTGGTGTTGATGTTGATATTGTTGATGTTATTGTTGATGTTGATGTTGATGTTGTGGTTGTTGCTGTTGTTGTTAGTTGTTGTTGGTGTTGATGTTGGTGATATTGTTGTAGCTGATGTTGTTGATGTTGATATTGTTGATATTGTTGATGTTGATGTTATTGTGGTTGTTGATGTTGTTGATGTTATTGTTGTTGTTGATGTTATTGTTGTTGGTTGTTGTTGGTGTTGATGTTATTGTGGTTGTTGATGTTGTTATTGTTGTTGATGTTGTTGGTTATTGTTGGTGTTGATGTTGATGTTATTGTGGTTTTTGATGTTATTGTTGATGTTGATGTTGTTGATGTTATTGTGGTTGTTGATGTTATTGTTGATATTGTTGCTATTGATGATATTGTTGTTGTAGCTGATGTTGTTGATGTTGATATTATTGTTGATGTTGATGTTATTGTGGTTGTTGATGTTATTGTTGTTGATGTTGACGTTATTGTTGTTGTTCATGTTATTGTTGTTGATGTTGACGTTGTTGATGTTGTTGTTGATGTTGATGTTATTGTGGTTGTTGATGTTATTGTTGCTGTTGTTGTTGATGTTATTGTTGTTGTTGATGTTATTGTTAATAATGTTGTAGCTGATGTTGTTGATGTTGATATTGTTGCTGTTGGTGTTGATGTTTTTGATGTTGATGTTATTGTGGTTGTTGATGTTAGTGTTGATATTGTTGTTGTTGATGGTGATGTTATTGTTGTTGATGTTATTGTTGTTGATGTTTATATTTTTATTGTTGATGTTATTATTGTTGATGATGTTGTTGTTAATGTTTATATTGTTTTTATTGTTGATATTGTTGTTGATGTTATAGATGTTGATGTTGTTATTGTTGATATTGTTGTTGATGGTGATGTTATTGTTGTTGTTGTTTGATGTTGATATTGTTGATGGTGATGTTGTTGTTGTTGATGTTATTGTTGATGTTGTTGATATTGTTGTTGTTGTTGATGTTTATATTGTTATTGTTGATGTTATTTTTGATATTGTTGATGGTGATGTTGTTGTTGAGGTTATTGTTGATGTTGTTATTGATGTTGTTGTTGTTGTTGATGTTGTTGGTGTTATTGTGGATATTGTTGTTGTTATTGTTGATGTTGTTGATGTTATTGTGGATATTGTTGTTGATGTTATTGTGGATATTGTTGTTATTGTTGAGGTTGTTGTTGATGTTATTGTTGATGTTGTTGTTGATGTTATTGTTGATATTGTTGTTGCTGATGTTATTGTTGATATTGTTGTTGTTGATGTTATTGTTGATGTTGTTGATGTTTATATTGTTATTGTTGATGTTATTTTTGATATTGTTGATGGTGATGTTGTTGAGGTTATTGTTGATATTGTTGTTGATGTTGTTATTGATGTTATAGATGTTGATGTTGTTGTTATTGATGTTATTGTTGTTGTTGATGGTGATGTTATTGTTGTTGATGTTGTTATTGTTGATGTTATTGTTGATGTTGTTGTTGTTAATGTTTATATTGTTTTTATTGTTGATATTGTTGTTGATGTTATAGATGTTGATGTTGTTATTGTTGATATTGTTGTTGATGGTGATGTTATTGTTGTTGTTGTTTGATGTTGATATTGTTGATGGTGATGTTGTTGTTGTTGATGTTATTGTTGATGTTGTTGATATTGTTGTTGTTGTTGATGTTTATATTGTTATTGTTGATGTTATTTTTGATATTGTTGATGGTGATGTTGTTGTTGAGGTTATTGTTGATGTTGTTATTGATGTTGTTGTTGTTGTTGATGTTGTTGGTGTTATTGTGGATATTGTTGTTGTTATTGTTGATGTTGTTGATGTTATTGTGGATATTGTTGTTGATGTTATTGTGGATATTGTTGTTATTGTTGAGGTTGTTGTTGATGTTATTGTTGATGTTGTTGTTGATGTTATTGTTGATATTGTTGTTGCTGATGTTATTGTTGATATTGTTGTTGTTGATGTTATTGTTGATGTTGTTGTTGATGTTATTGTTGATATTGTTGTTGCTGATGTTATTGTTGATATTGTTGTTGTTGATGTTATTGTTGATGTTGTTGATGTTTATATTGTTATTGTTGATGTTATTTTTGATATTGTTGATGGTGATGTTGTTGAGGTTATTGTTGATATTGTTGTTGATGTTGTTATTGATGTTATAGATGTTGATGTTGTTGTTATTGATGTTATTGTTGTTGTTGATGGTGATGTTATTGTTGTTGATGTTGTTATTGTTGATGTTATTGTTGATGTTGTTGTTGTTAATGTTTATATTGTTTTTATTGTTGATATTGTTGTTGATGTTATAGATGTTGATGTTGTTGTTATTGATGTTATTGTTGATATTGTTGTTGATGGTGATGTTGTTGTTGTTGTTGTTTGATGTTGATGTTGTTGATGGTGATGTTATTGTTGTTGTTGATGTTATTGTTGATGTTGATGTTGTTGATATTGTTGTTGTTGATGTTTATATTGTTATTGTTGATGTTATTTTTGATATTGTTGTTGATGGTGATGTTGTTGAGGTTATTGTTGATATTGTTGTTGATGTTGTTATTGATGTTATAGATGTTGATGTTGTTGTTATTGATGTTATTGTTGTTGTTGATGGTGATGTTATTGTTGTTGATGTTGTTATTGTTGATGTTATTGTTGATGTTGTTGTTGTTAATGTTTATATTGTTTTTATTGTTGATATTGTTGTTGATGTTATAGATGTTGATGTTNGTTGTTAATGTTTATATTGTTTTTATTGTTGATATTGTTGTTGATGTTATAGATGTTGATGTTGTTGTTATTGATGTTATTGTTGATATTGTTGTTGATGGTGATGTTGTTGTTGTTGTTGTTTGATGTTGATGTTGTTGATGGTGATGTTATTGTTGTTGTTGATGTTATTGTTGATGTTGATGTTGTTGATATTGTTGTTGTTGATGTTTATATTGTTATTGTTGATGTTATTTTTGATATTGTTGTTGATGGTGATGTTGTTGAGGTTATTGTTGATATTGTTGTTGATGTTGTTATTGATGTTATTGTTGTTGTTGTTGTTGTTGATGTTATTGTTGTTGGTGTTATTGTGGATATTGTTGTTATTGTTGATGTTGTTGAAGTTATTGTGGATATTGTTGTTGTTGTTGATGTTGTTGTTGTTATTGTTGATATTGTTGTTGCTGATGTTATTGTGGATATTGTTGTTGCTGATGTTATTGTTGATGTTGTTGTTGATGGTGATGTTGTTGTTGTTGATGTTTATATTGTTATTGTTGATGTTATTTTTGATATTGTTGATGGTGATGTTGTTGTTGAGGTTATTGTTGATATTGTTGTTGATGTTGTTATTGATGTTATAGATGTTGATGTTGTTGTTATTGATGTTGTTGTTGTTGATGTTATTGTTGTTGATGTTATTGTTGATGTTGTTGTTGATGTTATTGTGGATATTGTTGTTGATGTTGTTGTTGTTGATGTTATTGTGGATATTGTTGTTGTTGATGTTATTGTTGATGTTGTTGTTGATGTTATTGTTGATATTGTTGTTGCTGATGTTATTGTTGATTGTTGATGTTGTTGTTGTTGTTCTGCAGAACGTTCCGTCGTACAGAATACTGCATCAGGAGGCTCAGACTCTGGCTCACTTCCTGCAGCTTCCTGCTTTTCCTCCAATCAGCCAACAGAGTCTGCTGCATCCCGCCATGCTCAGCCTGCGCTACCTCCTCCACCTCAACCTGCCCGGTAAACCTGCACGCCACATCTGCACGCTACAGCTACGCCTACATGCCACGCCTGCATGCTACACCTACACGCTACAGCTATGCCTACACACCACACCTGCACACTACAGCTACATGCTGCAGCTACACCTACACACCATGTCTGCACGCTACACCTACATGCTACAGCTACGCCTACATGCCACGCTCGCATGCTACTCCTACACGCTGCACCTATGCGCTACACCTGTAAGCTACACCTATGTGCTACAGCTACACCTACATGACACGCCTGCATATTACGTCTACATGCTATAGCTACAGCTACACATTACACCTGCACGCTACAGCTATACCCTACACCTACATGGTAGAACTACACACTACACCAGCACACTGCACATACATGCAGAATGAAAATGTTCAGAAATGTAGACTGAAAATCAATCTTATTTCCTGTTTGTGTTGGTCACATGACTCAGACGACTTCCACATATGGGTCTGCAGGGTCATGCAGCGAGCCGCCATGACCGACCCGATGCTCCACACGTTCCATCCACAGCGCCGTTCCGTCCTGCCGCGCTACGACCTCCAAGCGGCCGCGCTGATCATCGTCACCATGAAACTCTTGTTCGGCATGGACGACCACACTGAGTGGTGACACACACACACACACGCACACACACCAGCTGTTTGAAAAGTCAGCTGATGTCATCAGTCATTTGGGCGAATTGACCCTTTATTGATTAGCTGGAAATCAATCAGTGAATTTTGAGAATTAATTATTTCAACTAATTATCAAATAAAAATGCAGCTGAAATCAGTTTGTAACACAACTTATATTTAATATTTTGACATTTTATATACTAAATAATTGTAAATTGATTGATTTGGTTTGGTTGTGAAATGTTTGTCCACAAACAAACTTTATTCTCTTTTTCAGGAATTTTTTGTATTATGGATGTAAAGTTTGTTTGTGTCTTTCAGGAATTTGTCCAACGATGCGGGTAACCATGACGACACAGGTGAGTGCTGTACCTGAAAACCATGTTTACCCTATGGATTTTATTTATGTCATTTAATCTCTGCGGCGTTTAGTAAAATAACTTTGGTCTGATGATTGTCATTCTTTTGGTTTAAACATGAATCTAAAAATAGAAAAGTCAGTTATTAATTTATTTATGTATTTTCTGTAACAGGAAACAGATTTAATGTGCGGCGCTGGTACCGGCTGCTGCAGGCGGCGCTAATCCGAGCCCAACATAGACAACAGGAAGACACTGCCAGGTGAGATGACCTCTGACCTGCACCGTTTGAATCAGTCAGTTTACAACTTTTAGTAAAGTAGTAAAATATGAGCTAAATACAGTTTAATGCTTTTATTTAATGTTTTTATTTAATTATATAGTCTACAGATTTCATTATGCCTGTGATTGAAAAATTAGAGCCTTCATCTTTTCTCCGTTCATATTTAATGTGTTTTAAATCCTAAATTATTCAAGTTATTAATAGTTATTTAAATTTTTTTTTTTTTTGACATTTTACACACAAACTTTATTTTTAGTCAAAATAGAGATAAAACAGTTTGTGCTGTTGTAAAATCTCAAAATAACCTTTAAACGATCTTCAGTCAGGTTTTATTCACTTATTTCTGCACGTTTTCTTTCAGAATAATTATGAAAAATCTATTTTTCATTGTTTTAGCACGTTTAGATCAGCTGATGTTTGTGTTGTTGACAGGAAACAGTGGATAGGAAAGAAGCCTTTGTGTGAGAGCAGGAAGCAGAGAAATGTTCTGATGAAGAAGAAAAGTAAGTTTCTTTACAAAAACAAACTTCATCATTTTGTTTGTATTCTGTCAAATTACTCTAAATTGTTGCACGGCGATGTCCAATCAGCTGCTAGTTCTGTTCTAAATGAGAAGCATCAGATTTCACACACAGATGTCTGCAGGCTGTGTGCATGCTAACTTGCTAATGTTAGCATGCTAACTTGCTAATGTTGATGCTGAAATACTAATGTTAGTTAGCATATAGCATATCTGCCTGTTCAGCTGAGTCTGTTATAAGTTGAGTCATGTCTAAATGACAGGCTGAGTCTCAGATGTCCTGAAACACCTGGACAGATGGATTTAAGTAACAACATAACCTCTCTCTGGCGCCACCCTCAGGACAGTATTTACATTATTTGTGCCACGAAGGGTCAGGATGTAAGAATAACAAAGTTCTGTCCATTTTTCCTCCAGCCAACTCTTTAATGTTCTGACTCATACTGAGCGTTATGGCCTCACGGTGGCGCCAGACTGGATGTAGCCGGTTCTGTTAGTTAATAAGTGGACATGTAAAAACACGGAGTGGCCCTTTAACCTCTCAGTGAGACTGAGGTCGTGTTTTCTGAGGATGTCGAATAACAGCAGACTTCCTGTTTGCAGGAGTGGCAGAGCAGGTTCAGATCTGCTTTGAGAAGCTGTCTGCACGGCCGGCGGGCGTCCAGAGCTCCGCCCCCTCCAGCATCCAGAGCTCCGCCCCCTCCAGCTTCAGCTTCTGCTGGGGGGATCAGGATGGATCAGATGGACCCAGCATGCACCACATGCGTCTGGACAGAGTCGTGACACCCTGTAACCCGACATACTGGCACCCGGCCCTGAGGCCCTGCAGACCCAGGTCACACGCCAAGACTTAACACGCCAAAACCTCACACGCCAAGACTTAACATGCCAAAACCTCACACGCCAAGACTTAACACGCCAAAACCTCACACACCGAGACTTAACACGCCAAGTCTGCAGGGCAACCGATAGTAGGGCAGCCAGACGTGCAGTTTCAGCGGAGTGTGGTGGAATTGTGACTCGTTGCGTCGCAGCGATGTCTCTCAGAGAACACAGATAAAACATGTGAAAAGTAGAATTTCTCTGAGTCCACAGACAGTTTGGTTCGGTCCGGATCCGGACCGGACTCCAGACCATGAGGTTGACTGGTTTAGGCATTCTCCTAGATGCTGTCAGCCAGTCAGTGTGAGTGGTTCAGTGCGTGTGCAGTAAACGTGTGGTATCTTATTCCTTATGTTTTGTGTGTCGTTGAGCAGGAACTGCAGGAGTCACTATGGCGACGTGGCGCTGACGCTGCCCAGGAGCTTCGTCTGGCTGCTGCAGCTCTTCTCCTTCCTGCTGGACGCTGAAGTCGAATGCGTGTACGAGGAGGTGCTGCAGGTGGAGCGACGCCTCCTCAGCACCAAGACGCCGCGCATGGAGAGCTGCAGGAGCAGGACGCAAAGACGCAGGACTCCAAGCAGAACTCTGCCCAGACGGTCACAGCCCGGCGTTAGAGACAGGAAGTGGCTGTGAGACGTTTTTAACCTTTAAAAGTGTTTAAACTCAGAATAAAGCAGAATGTGAACAGAATAACCTGTTTGTGTCTCTGGACTGAGCGCTGAGAGCTGATTGGTTGTAGCTGTTGGATCATCGTTTCCAGATATTGACGTTTCTTCTTCATGTGATTTATCTTGCTCAAGGGCGCCTCGGTGGTGGTAATAAGAGAGGGGCAAGCGCTGCTCATTCACTTCCCTGATTCCTAAGCTAGGAATCAAACCAACAACCCTTCAGTCACCAGGCTGCTGCTGCCTGATCTGTCTCCTTCTTAAGCCACGCCCACAGTAATAAATGAGATTTATTTTTTAAAGATTTTATTTTATTGATGTTTAATTTAATTGTAATTTTATATTCAGAACAAATAAGTTTTAGTTTATTTTGGTTCAAGAGACTCTGGATACTGTAAGTGTGACTGTTGTGCTCCATGGAAGAACACACACACAAATACACACACATATACATACACACACACACATATATAAGCACACATATACTGTATATACACACACACAGGTGTGTAGGAAAATCTACAGAAGCTCCTGCTGAAAGTCTGCTGCTACTCTAAATAACAAGCCGGACTTGAATGCAGCATACTGCTGCTTATGGCAGGATGCTGCTCGCTGTAGTATCACCATGGCAACAAGCCCAGTGCTCTGAAATTACCTAGTAACAGCCATGGTGCATGATGGAGGAGCCAACATGGCTGCTGCCAAAAAACCTTTTTATAAACATGAACAAAATGTTTAGATCCGTGATGTTCAGCGATCAGACGTGATGCATTTTAACACAGAAACAGCAGCTTTTTACTTCCTGTCCGCCTGGAAACTGGATTAAAATAAGACTTTACCTTAAATGACCCCAAGAGGTAAAATCAGGTCACTGCAGCGAGACGGAACAAAAAAAAAAAAAACNAAAAAAAAAAAAAAACAGATTTAAAACGGACTAAAAGCTTTCAGGTGATTTATTATTGATTTTATCTAATTTCATCTGAATCATAAAAAAAATCATAAAATCATTATTTTATTAAAGTGTGTGACTTTGTCCTGACTTGGCTGAAACACAAACACACAAACAAATACACAAACACATACACACACACAGGTCAGTGGTTGATGAAGGTCAAAGTTCACTCAGGTTATGTTTCAACCTTCATCCTTTTTTTTTTGGGAATCGCTTTTCCTCCTC